>JABMDN010020489.1:0-10378 GCA_017165825.1 Hepsetus odoe
AAAATTCCCAGAACGACACCAAGGAGCAGCGCTGGAATCCCAAAGACCGCCACTCCGATCCCAAGTCCCTTCTGATGTCCATCAGTGTGTCCCCTCTGATATCCATCCTTCCACAACCGGCTCTCCTCCACATCTGAGGACAACAGATAGACCAGAATAGTTCACTTCTGCTCTTCATGAGAAATTATTCTCTTTTTAAGGAAAAGCGTAAGTAAGTAGTGATTTGTGACGATACTGCAGTGACCTGGACATTAAGATGGAACCTCAGTAAATTAGACTTGTCATTTTAAGATTACAATCAGGATTTCAGTTACAAGAGATCACGTTTCCCCTCTTTAACCACTAGTGTCACCCAAAACTACCAAGTGTGAGTTTCTGAGGTTCAAATTTACGTGTCAGCGCACCGAAGATATTAAAATGGACCAATGTAACAACAAATACCCAAATATTGGAGGAACATATAATTCAAGAAGTAAATGACTTTTCATCTCAGGTTCCTTTACTGATTGTGGGACACCTTTGTCCAGGATCTGTTGATATTTTTTAATTTAGAACCTTTTCTTCTCTCCTCACCATGTTTCCTGTGCTTGGTTGTGACGTTAACGACTTTATTAAACAAACTACAGTCTGTCCTTCCTCACTGTGATCTACTTGCTGTTTGTGAGTGAATGAATCTTGGACCTTCATACCTTGGACGATCACGTTGTAGGTGTGAATGATCTCTTTATTCATGATGTCCTTTATTGAGTAAAGTCCACTATCAGACATCTTCACTCCTCTCAAATGAAAAACAGAGGTCAGTGAGGTTCTCTGCGTGTATTCAGGTCTGCAGTGTGCGGCGAGTCTGTTCACCGCACAGATCTGAACGCTGTAGGGTCCACCTTCCGCCGTGCGGTTATAAATCACCTCCACAGAGTCGGCTACGTGCAGATCCAGGACCAGAGACTCACCAGGGTTTATGTGAACAGTGCTGTTCAAGGCTGAGGAGCAAAACATTCAGAAAACTGTAGAAACAGACACAAATCTAATGACTGGAGTTCTGTCAGTAATGCTCACTTACGTTCAATCAGAAGCTGAACATCACAGATGTCTTTGGTGTCACACTCACAGGTGTAAACCTCTCTTTTACTGAAGTCTACATCAAAGATGGTGAGGGAATTATCTCCTCTCAGGTACTGATCATGAAAAATCTGATATCCCTCTTCTGATCTGCATAAAGACGGTCCACTTGACCACACCAGGACATTTCTCAGTGCAGGGGAGAGTAGCGGAGTCATGGAGCTTCACCCTCACTGAAGGAAATATTGATGCAGAGCCTGAAAAACATTGAAAATGTGAAGCTGACAATCATCAAATGCCAGTTTATCCAGTAACCATAGCTACAAGCAAGCAACTAATAACTGTTCCTTCTTGAGCTGCCAACACAAACTCTCAAACACCAGCCACCCTTGTGACCAACACTGCTGAACACTGTGATCCATCAGACCAGTCCACCTTCCATCCCTCCATGGTCCAGTTCTGATGTCCATTGTTGGAGCTTTCTGCTTGAGCTGAACTTTTTCTAAGTCAGAAATCAAACTAAGAAATGCGGCAAAACCACTTTAATGAAGAGTTTCAGCAGGCGTGGTCCAGTGGGAGCAGCTTCAATCCCAGCCTCTGATTTTAAATACAATTCAAATCTTTCTCCTCCTTTGGAATTTACATAAATCCATCCCATTAATGGTGTAAGAAGTTTAAATGATATCATATAAATAATAACTTCACCTACGAAGGTGTGGAGTAAAATACTTCACTACTGTTGCATTTAGAGATCACACAGTCAATACATTTTTCATTAAAAAAAATTATATTATATATGCATATAAATCAGGATACACATCTGCAGGTCTCTTTCCTGGGGGTCCGTCCCCTTGTCCTGGATGGTCCAGGTGGTTCCTCTATTTACAGTCTATTGAAAGCATGACAGAAGTTGAAGGCTCAAACTGATGACTTGAATCATGAGATCATAGGTACATAAACATCATTCCTCCCTGCGATGGGCGGGCGACCTGTCCAGGGTGTGTCCCCCGTCCTTCACCCTGTATGGGCTTGGTTGGACTCCAGCACCCCCCCCGCGACCCCGTTTGGGACAAGCATCAGAAAATGGATGGATGGATGGATAAACATCATTCCTTCCTCTAGATGAAGGATGTGAGTGTGGCAGCAATGATCTTCAAACATCACACACACACCTCCTTTTTCTACCAGTACCCAATCTAATGCTTGTCTATTCTACCACGTTATTCTACCTGTTCAACTCAACTGTTCTCCTAACACTGTGCATCATCAGTGTAGTTGATAAATCACTGCTGGTTAAAGTAGATGTAATTGATCCACTCTACATTTTTATTTGCAGTAATCCAAAGAACCACTAGTCTCAAATCCAGCTAAGACATAACCTCTGACTTTATACTGTTCTGGAAAGCCGTGGGACTGTCCAATTGCTTCTAATGTCACTTCAGGATCTGGCTTATAGGACCTCTTCTGTCTGCTTGAGGTTATGTTCTCCCGTCCATCTGGGCTATCATCTAACCCAACAATTCACACTCTCTGAATTTACATTTGCAGCATTTAGACGCTCTTATCCAGAGAGAGACGTCCATGTCCTGATTGCAGGGACAGTCCCTCCTGGAGACACTCAGGGTTATGGTTGCTCAGTGACCCAGTGGTGGTAGTGCCAGAGATGGGATTCACACTTTTGAGCCATAGGTCAGTAGGCAACTACCCTACCACTAGACCACCACCACCCAGAGAATTGCTCTCACTCTTGCACAAATCCCAGTCCAGTTCAGAGGCAGCGCAGTAATGGAATTACTGGGGATTTCTACATTGCTTGGGTCAAGACTCAAGGTCTTTCAAGGTCTTTACAAAATTTGGCTCTCGGGTTTTTAGTAATTCAATGACACTCAGGGTTATGAAGATGACTTAAGCACAAAGCTGGGCAAAATGGGCTCTCCCTCTTCACCAGATCACAGAACTGTCTGTAGAACGTTGCACAGTGTTTGTATGTGTAGGCGTTTGGAACTATGACAGCTTGGGCCAATGGAGAACGTGCACACAATACACCCTCTGCTTTGTTTAGTTCTCTCACAGTGTGCTGCGCCCACTAGTACCAAGTGTTGGACTGAGCTTCTTGCAAATCCATGTCCTCAATATAAGGTGGAGCTTGACTCTCTAGTGCTCTCTAAAGCTCTTCCTGCCTTGCGTGTATCTGATTGCTTGTCTTTCCAAGAGCGACCCTTCCGTCTCTCTGGGTCGACTGTGACCGGTTAAGCTGCTCTTTCTACGCTCATTATTCTGTCTGAGTCTAAAGAGACACAATAATCGATTAAACACTACATTACTTCTTATTTTCACTGTAAGAGTCCCATTAACTCTGTCCACCATCCCCTGAGACTGGGGGTGATAATCACCCTCCCAATCCCAGTTTGATTCTCAGTTAACGCAGGACCTTTTTAACAGTCTGTTGATTAAAAGCTGATTTATTGTCTGAACTTGTAATGGAATTCCAAACCTTGGAACGACTTCTCTCGTCAAAAACCTTGACAGTTCCAGTAAGCAGTTTTTAGTTTAATATGAAATTAAATCAAATGTGAAAAACTGTCTGTGCAAAAACCTTGTAATTTTGCTGATTTGAATGCATGTAACTAAATACTGATGATTTAAGATGACTTCTACTGAGCTCGTTAAGCCTTGAACTTTATAGACGGGTGTGTCCAATCATGAGAAAAGGTATTTAAAGTGGTCAGTTGCAAGTTATGCTTCCCTTTGACAGCATGGGATCTTCAAAGCAACTCTCAAAAGATCTGAAAACAAAGACTGTTCAGCATCATGGTTGAGGGGAACACTACGACCAGCTCTCTCAGTGCTTTAAACTGTCAGTTTCAACTGTAAGGAACGTAATCTTGATACAGAAGCCCACAGACACAGTTCCTATTAAACCAGGTCTGGCAGGAGCAGAAAAATACAAGAGTGTCATGCACAGGACTGTGAGAATGGTTACAGACAATCTACGGATCACCTCCAAAGACCTGCAAGAACATATTGCTTCAGATGGTGTATCTGTGCATTGTTCAACAATTCAGCGCTATGTGCACAAAGAACATCTGTATTGCAAATGTCATTTAGACAAGCCAGATTCATTCTGGAACAAAGTGCTTTGGACTGATGAGAGGAACGTTATTTCTCCAGCAGGCATGGTCCAGTGGGAGCAGCTCCAGTCCTCATCCCAACCTTGGACCTTAAACACACTTCAGACATCTTTCTCCTCCTTTGGATTTTACATAAACCCACCCCATTAATGCTCTTCCACCAATAGTTCCCAAAGTGATCATGATGAACACCTGTTTCCCCTCCTTTACCATCTCTCCACCAATAAACAAGGTCATAGAGATGACCATCATCTGCTGCGGCTCTTCTGCGAGACCTTAGACTGACTAGCCTTGAGTGTCCTCATAGTTGTCATTGATCTCAAACCCAAATGCGGTTCCAGTACTTTCAGACAGGACATTATGTCATTCTGAGGGATGTGTAATGATTGGAGGTGTTGAAGGAAGAATGGGATGAATATATTTAAGAAACAAAAAGAAAGACAGTAAACAAAGTAGGGAGACAAGAACAGCAGTGTTACCAGACACAAAGCCAATGATAAAAGCAGAATCTCTCAGGGTTTGGAGGGTTTAAGGTCTCCAAAGTACAGAGTTTCTGAAGCATGTTCAGCATGTCAGGGCAACTCCCCATCAAATTAATTCCAAGCAGTCTCCCATGGAAAACCTTCACCCATTACTAATATCCAGGGAAACACCTGCAGGTTCTGGCATGAAAGTTCTTCAACATAAACCATCTGCACCAAAAACAGGAGATACAAGTAAACAGCGTTCATAAGATTTGTAACGGTCCTGTGCCAGTAGAGGGCGCCCTGCTCTGATTGTGCGCACCTGAGCTTGGGTGCCAGGTGTGCTTCATCGGGGGCTGGGGTTATAAGCCCCAGTGAATCGGAGCAGGGCGCTGGTCATACTGTGTGCGCACTGTGAATTTACTCGGGTTATGTTTTACATTTGTTATTTTGGTTAATATGTTTAGTTCTGTGCACGTTATCCGTCATTAAAGTCCAGTACAAAGCTCGGCTCTGCGTTGGCGTCCACTCCGCAACATCACCCCGTGACAAGATTTAATACTGGATCCCTTGTTCTGTGTCTTTACTTTTCTGTTTTTAATGAACTGAAAGAAATTCCTTTCCTTTCCAGTTGTGTCTCTTTACTTTTTCATAGGTTTGCCTGTTTTTTCACACATCCATACAAGAAAAAACGTTTTTTTCATATTATGACGCCATCTGAACCTAACGCCTGATCAGATACGAGCCCAAAACTACAGTTAATGAAACTACAGTAGAGCTAATTTAGTTAATAAGGTCGGTGTGAGCAGTAATAAAACATTAACAAAGGAACTACGGCTACATTAGTGAAAAGAAAGCTGCATTAGTCGTAATAAAGCTACTAAACAGCATAGGAGGTCAAGAAGAGGAGGAAAGTGAGGGTGGAGTGGAGGATCAAGTGGTGGAAGCTGAAGAAGGAGAACTGCAAGGTGGAGTTCAGGCAGGAGTTAACACGGCACTGGGAGGTGCTGAACAGCTACTGGATTGCTGGGAAACGACTCCAGAAGTGATCAGGCAGACGGCTAGAAACGTACTTGGTGTGAAATCTGGAAGGAAGTTGAAGGAGAAGGAAACCTGGTGTTGGAACCCAGAAGGATGACATACCAAAGGAAGTATGGAGGTGCTTAGAGAGATGGCAGTTGAATTTCTGACCAGATTGTTTAACACAATCTGAGAATGTGAGAGGAGCCTGAACATGTCCCAGTCTGTGTTCAAAGTAGTCCTGAAGAGCAGAGAGGGCTCCTGTGGGCCAGGTCTTCACCTGCTTCAGGATGGGCCTCACACGCCTGATGATGGGTCTGGAACGCTGTCGCTGAGCCATGTCTCCGTAAAAACAGAAACACACAGCAGTCTCTGTCCTCTTGCTGGGTGTTCAGCTGGAGTCGTATACAGTCCAGTTTATTATCCAGGGAGCGGACATCGGCAAGGAGGACGGACGGGATAGCCGGTCGGCTAGCGTTAGCCTTTAGCTGAGCCCGGACCCCAGCACGCTTCAGCGTTTCTGTCTCCTCTCACACCGCTTCTGATGTCCTCTCAGTGGGCCAGGTACAGCAGGCGATCTCGGGGACTGAAGGCCTGGTCTTCTCAGCACGCCGAGCTCCCGTAGCGTTGTTCGGAGAGTCGCTGGAAGACTGAATCCTGATTCCTGAGCTCCAGCAGGGTTTGGAGGTTATAATTAAGAGCATCCACAGTGGTGATGCTCATGTGCAAGTCTTAAGACTAAAGCTACATTAGTGGTAATAAGGCTACATTTTAACAGACAATTGTTTTCTAAAGCTCTGTTTCAGAGAGTAAAGAGAGAGAGAGCAGTGAGAGTTTACAGAGAGCGTAAAGCAGTGACAGTGTAGATCTTACCTGTAGTGACTGTAATGAACAGCAGGACACAGTGGACACACCTGTCCCTGACCTACACACACACTCACAGCAGATGATCACTAAACATGTGCAGTCCTGCTTCTCACCACAGTGAATCATCTCTAATAATAATAATAATAATAATTTTTATTTATATAGCGCCTTTCTCGAACCCAAGGTCAGTTTACAGAGCAGAGCAAGTAAAAAAAAAAAAAAAAAAAAAAACAGTTAATACAAACACAAAGACAGAAAACAAACAGCAGAATAAGGAAATTAAGAACTGGGAGAAGTGGAGCAGCACAAACTGAACAGATATGTTTTTAACTGTGTTTTAAAGAGGGACAAAGAGGACATTAAGTGCAGGTTTTGAGGGAGGGAATTCCAGAGTTTAGGGGCAGCAACACTAAATGATCTACCCCCCATGGAAGCTAACCTGAATTTAGGAACTGAGAGTAACCCTGTGCCGGAGGAGCGAAGTGAGCAGGTGGGAGTGTATGAATGGAGTAAATCAGTGAGGTATGAAGGAGCAGATCCATGAAGGGCTTTAAATGTGATGAGAAGCAGCTTGTACTGAATGCGATAAGATATGGGTAGCCAGTGAAGTTTGTGGAGAATGGGGGTGATATGTTCAGATTTTTTGGAGAATGTGAGAACACAAGCTGCAGAGTTCTGCACGTACTGGAGCCTGGCTAATGTTCTAGTTGGGAGACCAAAGAGTAGAGCATTGCAGTAATCGAGACGGGACGTTATAAAAGCATGAACAAGTATTTCTGCATCCTTCAATGAAAGAGATGAGCGGAGACGTGAGATGTTTCTGAGGTGAAAGAAAGCATTTTTCACAACTGTATTAATGTGAGATCCAAATGACAGAGTGGGATCGAATATAACACCTATATTCCGGACAGTGGGTGAGGGGGTAACAAGAGCATTTTCAATAGATACACTGAAATTTTGTAGTTTAGTGATGAGAAATTTGGAGCCAACTAATAAAAGTTCTGTTTTGTCCGTGTTGAGCCTGAGAAAGGTGAGCCATAATTTTACGTCATGAATACAAGCTGTGAGGGAAGGGGGCGGAGTGGCTGAAATGGAGGTGGTAATGTAGATTTGGGTATCGTCAGCATGGCAGTGAAAACTGAGGCCATGGTTTCTAATAATATGACAGAGAGGGAGAATATAAATTATGAATAACATAATTTAGTGAATTCACCTTCACTGAAGCTGTGTTTACATCTACAGTCTTCATTTACTACAGTACTGAAACTAAACCACAGCCCCTTACACACACACACACACATTCACTGTTAGAGTGTGTGTGGTGTATTTGTTTACCTGCAGACACATTTATTCTGACACTTTATCTGGACTGAGTTGAACTGTCCTCCTGTCCTTTATCTTCAGATCCGAGATCCAATTAAACCCGTACTATCAGAGTTCTCCACAAAACCCACACGAACACGAATTAGGTTCCATCATGTGAGTTAGTCTGTACTGCCCCCGTGGTCAGAACCACACTCCCCTCCAAAAACTGTCTTCTCTACATCTACATAAAGAATCAGTCCCACACTGCTGATCTCCACAGCTGATGTAGATGAGAGTAAATGAGGAAAACCAAGAAAGAGTGTAAAGGAGTGTAACTGGGGGTAAAAAGGTGTAACCAAACCAATAGAAACCAAACAAAATAAGTAAAAGAGCAGCGATGGGGACAGTACCTACCAGTCTGGACCCCACAACCTCATCATTGGGTCTAGTCCAGAGTCGGCTACCAGTAACACTCAAAGAGCCATTTGGACCCTGTTTCCACAAAAGAGAGCGCCCCGGGAGCCGCAAAAAAACTTGCAGGAGGGCGCTTTGAAACCGTAAGACCCTCAGCTATTGGCTAAATAAAAAAAATTGGCATGAAAATACTCCAATCACAGCGTAAAGTGTGTGTTTCTGAGCTGAACTTGTTTTCGTCCTGTATACGGGACGCAGCCCGTGCGTGCACCACACTGGTTTTAAACACGTTAGATTTTAATGTTACAAAATCACAATAATCTTCAAATTTCGAATTACATAAAAAAATAAAAAAAAACAATGAATAAATATGAATACTTTTTTTTTTTCTCCAAAGCCACAGGGAGCCGCAACATAAATATGAAAGAGCTGCAGGTTGCCGACCCCTGCTCTAGTACCTCCACACTAGGGCACCACTGCCCCCTGAGTTCATCTCCAAAGGTTCTTTGTAGGTTTGCCACTCTCGGGGAGTTTAAAGGTGGTCTTGAATTCTCCACATCTAAGCAAAATCCACCATCTTGTGTTGAAGATCAGACTCTGATAGAACCCGGTTCTTTAAACAAAACAGGACGACACTCAAACCTCACCATCCTTCCATCGACACCACCTGCAGCAGGGCTTCTGCAACCTTCACAGAGACGTTGATGTTCCCCTTTTTTGGGTTAACATGTAGTAAGATCAGGAGGAGTCTCGATTAAAGACACTGTAGACACAGTTAGTGACATCAGTTTGAGTGGACAGCACATTAAAACATCTTTTCTCAATGCTACAGTATCTCCTCCAAACCTGAAGATAACAGTGTAACAAATACATTCAAATGAAAAGCTACAGAGAGGAGTCCCTGCAGAAGAGCTGAAGAGCTGCAGGTGATCCTCAACTACAGCTTCATTCAACATTACCCCAGCAGGTCCGTAATTACCTGCCTTCATTGTTCTCCTTCCTTTACTCCTCTTTGGAGACAAAGGGAGACAAGTGAGACTGCATTGGTTTGGACATGTCCAGAGGAGAGGAGTAAATCAGGAGGAGGATGTTGAGGATGGAGCTGCAAGCAGAGATGAGGACGGACAAAGAAGAGATTCATGGACATGGATTTTGGACATGCAGGTGTGAAAGAGGAAGATGCAGAGGACAGGAAGACATGGAGACAGAAGATCCTCTGCAGAGACCAACAGCCAAAGGAGCAAAAAGATTAAGAATTAATATCTCCTCTTAAATTCCTCCTCTAGTGTTATTACACAGTCCTACTGAGTCCCAGTTCTGTGCATGTCCTAGTCCCTGTCCCTGTGGTTGTGCTTGTTATTGATTCCTCCTGTCCAGGCAGAGACTCTTGTCCAGTCTCTCCTCATGTCAGGCCTTTATGTCCACTCTGCTGTCCTTTCTCCTGTCCAGTATCTGGACAGTGTTTTCTCCACTGAATGGAGATGTAAACAGACTGACATCTCACTGCATGGACAAAGGGTTTGTCCTCTAAAACATCCGGGACATTGTCTGAAAGTGTCGTTGGAATAAATCTGTTCAAAGGGATTTAATCTTGATTGAGTTCTGCAGGTTATTTCTACTGAAGATATATTTATAGATCTATAAAAACGGCATTAATAAATTAAAAGGTGTTAAAATCTCTCTTTAATCAACACTGTTCTCAATTTAGACACTACTTTTATACTGTCCCTCAATCAAACACTCAGTTTTATGCAGGTTGTGCTCAATAGTTTTTCATCTCATTTGCACACTTTAGTCCTTCCATCACTTTCAAGATGAAGAGCATCGTAACAGGAAATGCTGAGTCATTTCACTGACAGCAGGGCAGGTTCAGCTGGTGGGACAGCCTTCACTGAGAAAAGAAAGATACAGAAAAAGCGAAAGAGGAATCTGCTCAGAGGAGAAACAGCTATCGGGGTGCTGGACCATCTCCACCATCTCCTGAACAGACTGCTCAGTCAGCACTAAATCAAGTCCCTGCTGGTGGGTTTCATCCGATCGTCTACTGGCACTGGTGTTCCAGAACACACGTCTCTAAAGGTGAGGGTTTAATGGAGCACAGAGGCCTTCCAGCTCCAC
>JABMDN010020502.1:0-11441 GCA_017165825.1 Hepsetus odoe
TTACACCATGAACCACAACGAAATTGGACCGCTGCATTTAACCCATATACACACATGCAGCAGTGGGCAGCTATTGAAAGCGCCCGGGGAGCAGTGACCGGGACGGTACCTTGCTCAAGAGTACCTCAGGGCAACCCACTGGGGTGGGAATCGAACCCACAATCTTCCGATTCAGGGCCAACTCCCTAACCACTAGGCCACCGCTGCCTAATAATATATATAAATTTCTTTTAACAGAATCCTGCATTTTTGGCTAAGGGATTGCTTTAGATTAATGTTGAGCCTCTTGCTATAAAAAGACAATGATTGAAAAAAGTGTTGTTATTAAGCGATTTCTTCCATGTTATACACATTGATCTTTCCCAAATGTTCAGTTCTGCCATTTGACCACACGAGGGCACGCAAGATCCATTAGAGAGCATGCGCGACGCTTTCCTGCAGTACAACACCATGTCGTTACTGTTTAGCTGTATTAACAGTAAGAGCAGTAATGATTCCGTCCCAATGGATTATTGCTTTTTTTGTTCAGATAGTTTTTAGTTCTTAATGTCTGTCCAATATAGATTTGAAACTATCCTGATTGTTATCACACACAGACTAAAACTCGACAGAGATATTTTAAACAGGGAGACAACAGACACCGCGCGCCAGTTACTATGGCAGTAGGAGAACACAGATGACGTCACAATGATAAGTCTTCAGGACACCATAAAGCTTAACACGCACACAATGCAGCAATGAGCAGCCATATCCAGCACGCGGGGAGCAGTGACAGGGAAGGCACCTAACTCAAAATACTTCAGGGCAACCTACAGGTCCGGGATTCAAGCCAATGACCTTCTGGGGCCTAATACCTTTCTACTAGGCCACCACTGCCCGTGTTTAGGGTTCAGTTTAAGTAAAAAAAAAAAAAAAAAAAAAAAAAAAAGGAACTGGAGGAAATGTGGTAGTTTTGATTCAGGACTTAGCTCCCAATTGAAAGATTGTGGGTTTGAGTCCCAAATCAGGACACATAAGGTTCCTTTGTGCAAGGTACCATCCCCAACACTGCTCCCTGGGTGCTGTGGGTGTTGCTGCCCACTGTGACAATGCGAGAGTTAGTTGCAGATGAAACATTTTGATGTGGTGCACTGGGTACTCTCTTGTGTTCTTACTTTCATTATATATCACATAATCCCCAAACTGTAGTTCAAATAAAGGAAACAGAAATAAAGTGCTGGTCCATACGTTTATTGGTCAGTTATAAGGGAGGGGAAAAAAGTAAAAAAAAACAAATAGAGGCTTTGTCAAACAGAGATACACACCTTTTGGACTAACATTTGGACATTAGCAGGGGTAATAAACAACTTAAAAAAATTCACAAGTTGACAGACCAGTCTCACATTTTGCCAACTTTAAACTGATGTGGTATGTCATTGAGAAAAATGCATGATCTTTTCTGTGTGATGGGGTCAAATTTCGGGTTCCTGTACACCATAAGCATGAAGTCTCATAGCCAGTTACAGGAGCTCTGACCACTTTCTGTTCTTTTAGCTTATTTAATCTATTTTCCTTACCTTTTTATCACATCTTTCACTTCTTCTTTTAATCAGTCACAAGTATGGTAGTCTGAAGCGATTTGTAAACTCTTTATTCTGTTTTTTAATCGTATACGGACTGTCTATCCCAGTGCATGGTGATTCATCAGACCATGGGTTCATTGTTTACACCCGGGATCAGCTGCTAGCGCTTAGCAACCAGCTGATACAGCCCAGCGAATGACCAGAGATCCCCAGGGAACTACAGCGGAGGAGACGGGGTTGTAGAGCTGGCGTTAAATGTCGGGAGCAGAAGAGACGGTACAAACCATCGGTACCCTCGATCATCATGGGGAATGTCAGCTCTCTCCTAATAAGATCGATGAGCTAATGGCACTCACCAGGCTTCAGAGAGAGTACAGGGAGGTTAGCAGGATGTGCTACACTGAGTTCTGGTTGACACACCTCACTCCAGACTCTCTCGCTGCCGTACCGGGATTCACCTGGTGAGAGCAGAGCGGAACGTGAAGGAGACCGGTACGAGGAAAGGTGGGGGATTGTGATGTATGTGAACGAGAGATGGTGTAACCCAGGGCAGATAACCATTAAGGAGCAGTGCTGTACATGGGAAGTGGAGCTTTTAGTGGTTAGCATCCGACTGTACTATCTGCTGCGCAAGTTCTTGCAAGTCCTCACGATAACATTCCGCCGGCGGCAAACACGACATTAGCCTGCGAAACAACACACACAGTTCATGTCAAGTCAAGTCAAGTAGGATTTTTATTGTCATTTCAACCATATACACAGTACACAGCAAAACGAAATAATGTTCCTCCAGGACCCTGGTGCTGCACATAAGACACAACATGAGACACGACATAAGACAAACAGACAGTGCAACAACAGCAGATAGAACATGCAGTGCATTCATCCAACGCTGCTTTGTTCTTGCCGTGATGCAGAACAAAGCAGCCCATGTAACTGGCAATATGATGGAGCAACAGTGTTTTGGTTAAAGTGCGGAGTGCAAAAATAAATACCAGTCAGTCAGTCAGTCATTTTCTGCCGCTTGTCCCAAACGGGGTCACGGGGGAATGCTGGAGTCCATCCCAGCTCACACAGGGCAAAAGACAGGGGACACAGCCTGGACAAGTTGCCAGCCCATTGCAGGGAGATAAATACCAGTACTAAGTAATAAGTAATAAGTTGTAAGTATTAAGTATTGCAGTAAGTAGTAAGTGTAGCAGTGGTAAAGTGATTCAGTTCAAGAGTCTGATGGCCAGCGGGAAGAAACTGTTTCTCATCCTGGAAGTGGAGGCCCGTATGCTGCGGAACCTTTTCATGGATGGCAGGAGGGAGAAGAGAGTGTGGGACGGGTGAGAAGGATCATCCACAATGCTGGTTGCTTTGCGGATGCAGCGAGTGCTGAAGATGTTCTGTATAGAGGGCAGAGAGACCCCGATGATCTTTTCAGCTGTTCTCACTACCCGTTGTAGGGACTTGCGGTCTAAGGCGTTGCCATTCCTGTACCAGGCAGTGATGCAGCTGCTCAGGATGCTCTCGATGGTTCCTCTGTAGAAGATGGTGAGGATAGAAGGTGGGAGATGGGCTTTCTTTAGTCTTCACAGGAAGTAGAGACGCTGCTGGGCTTTCTTTGTGATGGAGTTGGTTTTGAGGGACCACGTGAGGTTGTCTGATAAGTGAACACCAAGAAACTTGGTGCTCTGGACCATCTCCACAGGTGAGGTATTGATATACAGTAGAGTGTGGTCCCGACGTTCAGAGACAGGTTGTTGATTCTACACCAGTCCATCAGCTGTTCTATCTCCTCTCTATAGGCTGCCTCGTCTCCACCGCTGATCAGACCCACCACGGTTGTATCATCAGCAAATTTGATGATGTGGTTCGAGCTGTGCTTGGCTTCACAGTCGTGGGTCATCAATGTGAACAGCAGTGGGCTGAGCACACAGCCCTGAGGGGCTCCTGTGCTCAACGAGATGGTGTTGGAAGTGCTGCTACTGATCCTGACTGACTGGGGTCTCCCAGTCAGGAAGTCCAGGATCCAGTTACAGAGGGAGGTGTTCAGGCCCAGCAGCCTCAGCTTCTCACTCAGATGCCGAGGGATGATGGTGTTGAATGCTGAACTGTAGTCAATGAACAGCATTCTGACATAACTGTCCTTTCTGTCCGGATGAGAAAGCGCTAGATGGAGGATGGAGGAGATTGCATCGTCCGTTGAGCGGTTGGGACGATACGCAAACTGCAGGGGATCCAGTGAGGAGGGGATTTGAGTCTTGATGTGCCTCATCACGACTCATCACCAGCCAGATTTCTTTGGCACTGGGATGATGCTAGTGGTCTTGAAGCACCTTGGAACAACAGTGGTGCTCAGAGAGATGTTGAAGATGTCGGCGAGAACATCTGCCAGCTGTTCTGCACATCCTCTCAGCACACGACCTTGAATTGAACGACCATGTCCCGGGTCCTCAGGAGTCTGCGCACCTCCGCAGTCATCCATGGCTTCTGGTTTGGTTGTGTGATGATGAACTTGGAGACAGAAACATCCTCAATGCACTTGCAGATGTAGCCAGTCACTGAAACTGTGTACTCCTCCAGGTTGATGGAGTCACTGTAGGTTGTAGCCTCCCTAAACATGTCCCAGTTGGTGCGTTCGAAGCAGTCCTGAAGAGCAGAGATGGCTCCTGTGGGCCACGTCTTCACCTGATTCAGGGTGGGCCTCACACGCCTGACGATGTGTCTGTACGCTGGGATCAGCAGAACAGAGATGTGGTCTGAGTGTCCAAGGTGGGGGCGGGGCTCCGCTCTGTACACGCCGGCCATGTTTGTGTAAACACAGTCCATCATGTTTCCCCCCTCGTTGCAAAGTCCACATGTTGGTGAAATTTAGGGAGAACTGACTTGAGATTTGTATGGTTGAAATCTCCAGCGACAATAAACAGTCCATCCAGGTGGGACTTTTGGAGCTTGCTGATCACTCCATAGAGTTCATAGAGTTCAGAATGTAGACTGCCGTAATAAACACTGTGGAGAACTCCCTGGGCAGATAAAACGGTCTGCACCTGACTGTCAGGACCTCCAGCAGTGTTGGTCAGAGCGGAGTTTCTGTCCGAGCAAAACGCAGAGAGTCCGGCGAGCTGGATGGCGGAGAGTCCGGAATGCTGTCGCTGAGCCATGTCTCTGTAAAAACAGAAACACAGCAGTCTCTGTCCTCACGCTGGGTGTTCAGCTGGAGTCTTATACAGTCCAGTTTGTTATCCAGTGAGCGGACATTGGCGAGGAGGACGGACGGGATAGCCGGTCGGCTAGCGTTAACTTTTAGCTGAGCCCGGACCCCTGCACATTTGCCGCGTTTCTGTCTCCTCTCGCTTCCGATGTCCTCTCAGTCGGCCAGGTACAGCAGGAGATTTCGGGGACTGAAGGCCTGGACTTCACAGCACGCCGAGCTCACGTAGTGTTGTTCGGAGAGTTGCTGGAAGACTGAATCCTGGCTGATTCCTGAGCTCCAGCAGTGTTTGTTGGTTGTATGTTAGAGCATTCACAGTTGTGATGCTGCTCATGTGCAAGTCTACCGATGAAGGTAGTTGGATGAAATATTTTTAGCAGACTTTAGCACCAAAGTTTGGACCCCGGAGCGGCCACTGCGTGTTACCGCACTGCCACCTTGGATCATAAGTTGTGTCCAAACTGTATAAAGCACACCCCCAAGCCTTCCTCCTGATATCTGGTGATTTTTAATCATGTTTGCTTGTCCTCTACTCTACCTGCTTTCACCCAGTATATGGACTGCTGCACCTGGGAAAACAGGACACTAGACTTGCTGTATGCAAACACCAAGGATGCATACAGAGCATCACCCCTCCCTCCACTGGGAGGCTCAGACCATAACCTGGTCCATCTGGTTCCCTCATACATACCCTTAGTGTGCAAACAACCCCCCACCACAATGTATGTGAGAGAATTCTATAGATTCCTGAGTCAAACCTGTTAAAGAACACGTTTAAACTATTTGCACAGTCCTGATCTCCAGACTCTGGGCCTTCTCCACTAACTGTGCTCCTTCAAGTAATGGTGTTCAATCCTCTCCACACACCTCTGACATTATTCTCCTGCAGCTGCTCCTCCAGCTTCCTCCTATATCTGTCCTTCCCCCTCTTTAACTCTCTTCTCAACTTCTTCTGAGCTGACGTTATTGCCTATCAGCCTATCACCTGATCTGAAGGCTCTCCACTTCTGCTTCAGCAGAATTCTATATATAAACTGTGCTATATATACTATATACTATATAAACGGTCTATATACACTATATACTATATAAACTGTACTATATACACTATATACTATATAAACTGTCTCTATACACATTATACTATATCAACTGTCTCTATATACACTTTATATGTATACATGTATATAAGGACATCTGCAAGGTTCAAGTTCAATATTCCTCTGTAGATTCAGGAAACTTTTCCACGTTGATCTTAATGTGGTTCTGATGGTGTTCAGTTTGAAGTTTGCTCTGCATTTAGTAGAAAACAATGTGTGCTTGCAGAAGAAACATAGTGCAGGTTCTGAAACTTCCTTTACACATGACATTTATAACCCCTCAATGTTCATGCAACGGTTGATCAAGCGTGTGAAGACAGGATGTACATGCGAGATAAAGATAGATTAAAGGAAGTGTGCAGACAGCCGAGGAACCAAACGTGCAGAAGAGCAGACCGCCTGCTAACGAGGTGAGAAAGTGTAGGGCAGAAAAGGAGCCCATGCCCAGAAACAAAGACGACAGACATGGATAAATGTTTGTGACTCTCTGTGTTCAGGGCTTCCTTTCGCACACTCATCAGTGTGAGACGAATCTCTGTTGCAGCAGCTGAATGAAGAAGTACTGGTTGAACTAACTCTCTCCTGACCTGTTCTTGGAAACATTTACATGCGCTTGTAGAGATTTATCCACCACAGTTCCTATGGTAACAGCCAATGTGCTACACTTTGTCTGCACCACCAGACCTGTTTAATCCTTCATGGCATCCCACATCATCTGTAAGACAAGGCAGAGGCAGTGTGATGGCCTGGGCGTGCATGGCTGCCAGTGGCACTGGGACTCTAGTGTTTATCGATGATGAGACACAGGACAGAAGCAGCCGAATTAATTCTGAGGTGTTCAGAGACACACTGTCTGCTCAAATCGAGCTCAGTGCAGTCAAACTGATTGGGCAGTGTTTCATACTCCCATACAGGACAATGATCCAAAACATACAGCCAAAGCAACCCAGGAGTTTATTAAAGCAAAGAATGGAAGAACGGCGAAGTCAGTCACCTGATCTGAACCCAACAGTGCAGCGTTTCACTAGTTGAAGACTAAACGTCGGACAGAACCTGACAGCCACTGCAGTAAAGGAGGAAAACCAGCATCTGGTGACGTCTATGAGCGCCCAAGATCAGGCTGGCCGCTGCCAGCAAAGGGTTTTCAACCAAGTATTAAAAAATGAACATTTGATTTTCAGTTATTTGTTTTGTCCAATTACTTTTAAGCCCCTGAAATGAAGGGATTGTGTAAAAAAATCCTCACATTTTTATGCAAACAGCCCATTGAATTGAAGCTAAAGTCTGCACTTAACTGCAACTGATTCATTTAAATTATTGTGGTAATGTACAGAACCAAAATCAGAAAATGTTTCCTGTCCAAATATTTATGAACCTAACCGTAGTGAAGCCCGCCACTGGCTAGTTGACTTCCATGGCCCTATTCCTGTAGTTTAACCATTCCCCTTATATAGTGACTTCAACAGCTGCTTCTGAGCCCCATGCCCTTCCATCCATGAACTCCTAAATCCCTTCGCTACCATTCCCTCACTTTTCCATCACCCTAAACCCACATATTACCAACTGCACCTCTATTTTCTCTGTTCTCTTCTGAGTAACACTTTCTTAGCAAGTCAAAAACACCCAAACAAGTCCTTGAGGCTCCAGGGGGACAAATAAAAAATCACACTTTGCAGTGTGCAAGGAAGAGAGGATTTCGACACAGAGAGAGAGAAACACTTGAACAACTTGTAAGAATCTCGTTACTCTTCGTCTCATCACTAACTCTTCGAACTTCGGTTCTCAATTTTTTTCAGGTTGGAGGTTTTGCTGCGCTTTTCAGCATATCAGTTGTACTACTGGTTTATAAATGCTGTGAGGTGTGTATAAACAATGGATGTAAAGACTCTGTATGAAGATTCTGTGTATGTTCTTGCTGTGGAAAGAGTTTCTGTGCTCAATAGGTCAGCTGTTCAATCAAGTTTTGTATTAAAGTCCAGTTCTGATCAGACAGAAATCCTCACAGAAAAACGTTTTCTTCACAGAGTGAAGTGACAGCCACCACCGAAAGACACAGAAAATGAGACATCTTCTCACACTGGGGGAGAACATAACAGGAGTGGTGAACAACTAAATTTATCTGTGTCACAGAGTGCAGACTCTAAAAGCGAGTCTGGAAAGGAAGGGGAAAGAAAATAATTGCTGTATGAAAACCAGCAAAAAGAAACCACTGCATTACAAGCAGTTGGACAAAACATTTATGAATAAATCAACAAACTCTGTTCCAGTTTCAGTTTGGCGCAGAGCGGAGATGATCCTACAAGAAAACTCTTCCTTCTTTCCATCATTCAGTGCTCTCTGAAATCTTGATCCTCCCAGAAACAGACACCCTGCTCTGAGTGTTTGAGCTGCTGTTTATGGGTTTACTGTTTATCAAATCTTTATCTAAATCTTTAAGATGTTTTTACTAATTTCACATGGTGTTCTTTCTCTCATTCTTTTCTGGTAATCAAGTTGTTGTTTCATTTCTCTAACATCTGCTTTGCTCTTTATTGAAATTTTCGTTATCATATTAAATGTGTTTAATCCAATCTAAATAAAGCAATAACTGAATTAAAAACATTGTTTATTGCTTGAAATCAGAAGCCTTAAACAATGACAGTTTACTAAACTGTCTCTATATACACTATATACTATATCAATTCTACTATATATACTATATACTATACAAACTGTACTATATACACTATATACTATACAAACTGTACTATATACACTATATACTATATAAAACTTTACTATATAAACGATATACTATGTGAACTGTCTCTATATACACTATATACTATATAAACTGTACTATATACACTATATACTATATAAACTGTCTCTATATACACTATATACTATATAAACCGTACTATATACACTATATACTATATAAACTGTCTATATACAGTACTGTGCAAAAGATTTAGGCAGGTGTGAAAAAATGCTGTAAACAGAACACTTTCAGCAATGGAAGTGTTAATAATTTATTTTCATCAATCAACAAAATGCAGTGAATGAACAAAAGAGAACAGTTTCCTGAATTAACATGAAGTAACAGGGGTTTTGAATTGGAGCCTTGCAGATGTAAAGTCATTGAGGGTGGTTCTGGGCAGTGTCTGTTGGTAGTCTTCTGGTCCTTCACCAGTGCTCAGTTTCTGACCACCAAACAAGTGATACAGTGATACTGAAAGATTAAAGCTAAAGGTATCTTGAACTGATTTGAATGCAGACCATTTTTACAGCTCCTTTACGTTAATGGAGAGAATGACTTACACATGACTAAAAACTCTTCTAAAATGAGGAAAATCCATAATCTGTCATGTGGGCCCTTCAAGAGACTTTCATTCATTTACCTTTAACACACATTTGAAACTGAAATTGAAACATGCTGATAAATGTTGATAAAACAATGCAATAAATACAGTTATATAACTATAGCCAGACCCATTTGATCTTTTCACACTATAAATAGTGTCTGCAAGGCTCCAGTTCAAAACTCGTTTTTTTTAGCTTCCTGTTTCCGTGAAGAAACTGCATTCCACATTTTCTTGATGTTGTTCCAGTGGGTCCATTCTCCAACGTGTCCTTGCTAGACCTGTTTGCTCCTTCACAGCTTGCTCATGACACCTCACCTAAAACATGGAATGAAAAAAATTATGCAAATGTCATTGTTGTGATAAAAAGAGGAAACTGAACTAATTATCTTCTGACAGTCTGACAATATTTTATATTGATCCTTTTAAATGTACGGTGTTGAAAATAAGACTGATAGTATGGGTGTTAGGCATAGTGATGGTTTGAAGGAGCTTTAACGATTCCACCTACTTAAGACTCATCCACACTTGTCCCCGTCCTATTTGGGCTGCCCCAGTTCTTGTTGGGACAGAGGTGCATGGCAAAATATTAGGACCTTTAAATGATGTGTTTGAAGAAATTTCCCAGACACCTTGTGCAAACAAGCAAATTAAACATAATTATGTTTTCTCAGTTTTTAAAAGATTTAATTTTGTTCCAACTTGTCCTTTTCTTCTTAACAAGCATTAAACTGCTGAAAACACTGCACCATCATGCTGGAAAAGGCATGGTTCTCTAACAAACTGTTCTTTGATGGTTGGGAGAAGTTCCTCTCAGGATGTTTTGGTTCCATTCTTTGTTCATGGACACCTTGTTTGACAAAATTGTGAGTGATTTCACTCCCTTGGCTGAGAAGCAACCCCACACATGACTGGTCTCAGGATGTTTTACTGTAGGCATGATACAGGAGTGATGGTCGCACGCACCTTTTCTTCTACGGACAATCTTTTTTTCTGGTTGCACAATTGGAAAGGGGATCCATCGGACAAAATGACTTTACCCCAGTCCTCAACAGTCAAACCATTCCTGAACAGGCTCAGTACTGGTGGTGCCCCGATCCCGCAGCTGAATCAGCTTTAGGAGAAGTCCCGGTGCTTGCTGGACTTTCTTGGCATCCTAAAGCCTGTTCACGATGACCAAACCTCTCTCCTTGAAGTTCTTGATGATCTGATAAATGGTGGATTTAGGTGTTATCTAATTATCAGTAGTCTTGCCAGTGAAAGCATTGACTGCACACGTTTCCTTGCAGGTAACCATGGTTAGCAGAGGAAGAATTTCAAGCAACACCTTCCTTTTAAAGCATTCAGGCTGCTATTCTAACTCAGTCAGCGGGACAGAGTAATCTCCAGCCCTGTTCTTTTCAACACTCTCACTTGTGTTAACAAGAGGATCACTGAGATGATGTCAGCAGCTCCTTCAGTGTAAATGGACTTTTTTGGGAGTAAGTTCAAATTACCATCATAAAAACTGAGGTAGTAATGGCTCCTGTATGTAATGAGCTCTGAGAATTGTGTTCACCTTTTCTAAGAAGTCAGAAGACAGCTTCACACTCTTCTAAATCTTCGCCGGCTTCCTGTCTCACACTAATTTCGGTTCAAGCTGCTACTTACTACATTTAATGAGCAATGGGGCATTTTAATGGAGCAGCAGTGGACAAGTTTTTTTATGGACCCCATGATTGGAGGCTTGTGAGTTTTTTCTATTAAGTGTTCTTCTCCTCCTGATAAAACACAGCACTGAAGAAAACCATTGGAACATTTAAGGAGGGTCTTCTAATGTTTGGAAAATCACAACATCAAAGAATTTGGTGACAGTGACAGTGTAATGTATGTTTCTTAATGAAACATAAAATCTATTATCTGGATTTTAGATTTTCTGTACTCTAGGTTAATTAAACTTAATAGACCTCGAAGTGCCTCTATGCAAAGAAAAAAAAAACACCATGACAACAATTAAAAACAATTAAAACAAAAATAGAGTTTTGGTTTTGTATGAGGAAGTCAGGATTGACAGAGAAGTATGTCAGTGGGGTACAGGATATGTATGAGGGTAGTGTGACAGTCATTGTGACATTATGTCAACAATCAGTGCTGAGCTTATTCTTGTTTGCAACAAAACCTCCAACCTGGAAGAAATGATAAGAGAGAGGTGAGAGAGGTGTGAAAGGAAAAGTCCTGAAAAAAATCCCACAGACAG
>JABMDN010020507.1:0-10792 GCA_017165825.1 Hepsetus odoe
GGCGGGGCTTCTGTTTTGGATTATGTACCTTCAACTGTGGAAGGTGGGATCTATTGAATTATATTGACAGGGGAACTGGGGTATCCCTCACCACCGCTTGCAGTCCTGGACAAGGCTGCGGCTGGGCTGAGGTTCCTCATGTGTGTCGGGCCTGAGAACAGGACCAGTCGTGCGCCTCATTAAGGGGGCTGTTAAATTTTGTGTATGCTTAGGTTTTGTTTGGCCTCCCATTAAAGGTCCAGCTCCAAGTGTGGTGAAGTTGAGCGCCCCAGGAGTGGCGCTTTTGGGGCAGCTTCTGTCTCAGTAGACAGCGCTCTGCTCTGACCGAGCACAACTGTGCTCATGAGGGGTGTGCTTCATTTGGGGCTGGCTTTAAAAGCCCCAATGAGTCAGAGCAGAGCGTCGGACATTCACATGGGTGATCTCCATTGTAACAGTGGTGCTATAGTTTATATCTTTGGTTATGTTCATAATGACTGACTACTAAAGCTAGGAATAAGACTCCCAGCACAGCACATATGTCCTACCCACAACACCCTAGTGTTACAGTCTACATGTCTTCTGGGCGCCTGCATCTTCCATCCTTCAAACTGACCACCTGCATGTCCTTTCACCACATCCATAAATCTCCTCTTTGGTTTTCCTCTTTTTCTCTTTCCTGGCAGCTCCATCTTCTACATCCTCCTTCCAATATAATCCTCATCTCTCCTCTGGACATGTCCAAACTGACGCAAACTTGCTTCTCTAACTCTGTCTCCAAATTGTCTAACCTGAGCTGTCCCTCTAATATACTCATTCCTAATCCTGTCCATCCTCATCACACCCAACTGTTACGGTGTGACCGACTCCTAATACAGAAAGCCACACTGGGTTAGGACCCAAAACAGGTGGAAAATAAAACTGGCAGGAGAGACAAACTACTCAGGCTGTACACAAAGTTCATGAAAAATTAAATGAGTCTCTCAACGAAAAAGTGGTTTCTAATCACACATGTGCGATGGCGCTTGTGCAAAGTCAATCTTATAGCATCAGTCCACACAACATGCCAAAGCTCAGGGGCGACAGTCATACAAACACAAAGGAAGAGCTTCGCTTCCTGTCATTTCATCAGTGCTACTGTCTCCAACCTGTACAACATAGCTGGCCTCGCTACTGTCCTGCAAACCTTCCCTTTTACTCTTGCTGGTACCTGTCTGTCACACATTCACTCCATCCTGTTTGGACACTCTTCTTCACCTCTCTTCCACACTCACTGTTATTGCGATATCAAGTATTTGAAATCCTCCAATTTTGTTACCTCATCTCCCTCCATTCTAATGACTATTTTCCTCTCTTTCACACACACTCATGTATTCTGTCTTTGACTGTCATGCCCACTGCCGTATCCAGGCCAGGGGCTAGGTCCTGATCCCCGGAATGCACTGAATGCTTGATCTACTCTAAGGATTACGACACACAAGTCTCAGGTGTGTTTGGTTCTCTCCTGACTCCTCACACACAGGTTGTATGTCAAGGTGGAGAAATGCCAGTTCCACCTCTCTGAGGTTTCCTTCTTGGGGTACTGAATCGGCACAAAAGAGATAGAACAACAGAAGGTGGCGGCTGTCACCAGCTGGCCGGAGCCCAAAACAGTGAGACAAATCCAGAGTTTTCTCGGGTTTGCCAATTTTCATAGATGCTTCATATGTGATTTTAGTTCCACAGCAGCTCCATTGACCTACTGAGAGGGCTGGACACCAGAGGCACGTGTGGCCTTCATGGATCTCAGGCTGAAGCTCACGTTGGCACCCATCCTCAAACTGACAGATACAGGGAGGCCGAAGTCGACGCATCCAAGGTAGGCCTAGGAGCCGTGCTGTCACTGTGTTATGGGCAACCTAAGAAATTGTTTCCCTGTGCCTTCTTCTTGTATAGGTTGACCCCAGTGGAGGCCAACTATGATACAGGGAATCGGGAGCTCTTGGCGATTAAGGCAGCACTAGAGGGTGGCAGCATTGGTTGGAGGGCGCACAGCATCCCTTCACGGTCCTCACTGATCACCATAACCTCGAGTATATCCGGCTGACAAAGCGGCTCAATCTCTAATAAGTGAGGTGGGCGAGCTTTTTACCCGTTTATATTTTTCCCTCACCTATCACCCTGAAACCAAGAATAGTAAAGCAGATGCCCTCTCGTGTCAATATGAGGGTACCTAAGCCAGAACCAATTCTGGCTTCGGCCGTCGTGGCCACTCTGGTGCAGTGGGACCTGCGTGAGGCCGGACAGACACCAGCTCCATGGGATGCCCTGCTGATAGAACCTTTGTGCCGGAGCGGACCTTTGATCAGGTGGGTCCACAGCTCTCCTGCCTCAGGGACATCTGGGTATTAACCACACAGGAGAGCAGCTGAAAAGAAAGTACTATTGGCCAACCTTAACGCAGGACATTCCCACTTACGTCCATTCCTGCTCTACCTGAGCGAAAACCAGGACACCCCGAGAACTGCTAAACGGTAAGTTACTGCCTGACCGTGGACCCACGTGGCCGTTGATTTGGCCACAGATCTGCCATGATCCCGTGGGTACACATGCATATTGGTGGTAGTGGACTGGTTTTCGAAGGGATGTCAGTTCATCCAGTTTGCTGACCTCCTCTCTGCTCTGCAGGTCGTCGAGGCTATGCTCAGGGTTTACAGATTCCCGGACGACATCCTGTCAGACAGAAGATCCCAGTTCATCTCTCAGGTCTGGCGTGCATTCTTTCGGCAGCTGGGAACCACAGTATCTCCTTCCTCAGGTTATCACCCTCAAAGCAATGGCCAGGCTGAACGGACTATCCAGGACCTGAACAGGTTCCTTTGGGCATTTTGTCACCACCAGCAACACGACTGGGCAGAGTTCCTCTACTGGGCAGAGTTTGCACAAAACTTTGCGTCGTTCCTCCACAGATATGTGCTTGCATACTGGGCTTCCAACATCCCCTCTGTCCCAGGGATCCCATACCCACGGATGTCCTGAGCATTGACTCTTAGTTTCACAGGGCTGAGCAGGTTTGGGAGAGGGCCCACACACATATCGAGCGGGTGGTGCGCCGTCTCTGCCAACAAGTCGACAAACACAGATGAGAGGCCCCAGACTTCAACTCAAACAGGGTTTGGCAAACAGGGTGTGGCTTTCCACCCGGGACCTCAACTTGAGCATGCCAAACAGGAAACTCAGCCCACGATTTGTTGGCCCCTTCCTAGTGGAGACCAAAATCAACCTGGTAACATATCGAATTTGTTTGCCCAGTCACATGCAGATAACCCCTGTAATCCATGTCTCTCTCCTTAAACCCTTTGTCGCTGGACACCCCCCCCCCATCATCATAATAGCACAAGGCCAGGCGTACAAGGTCAGTGCGCTCCTGGATTCCCTGTGACATTGAGGGGAACTGCAATATTTGGTAGACAGGGAGGGATAAGGGCCAGAAGAGCGGAGCTGGGTCAAGTCCAAGGACACCCTTGACCCCCAGCTGCGGATCGACTTCCACAGTAACCACCCTGGCCCCTCTGCTCCAAAACCTAGAAGCCAACCCCCTCGTCGCAGTAGGTCATCACTGCACCCTCCAGGCAATGGGAGTCCTGGAGCGCACAAGACCCAGAGCGCACCAGGGGGGGAGGTGATGTCATGCCCACCACCGTATCCAGGGCATGGGCTAGGTCCTGATCCCCGGAATAATCAGCCAGAGCTTCTTAATCCCTGCTACAAAGATAACATTGACCTACTCACTTTCATTTCTCTTCTCTTAAGAGCTATCGCAATCTCTCCAGCTGCTCCCTACTTTCACTGCAGATGACAATATCATCAGCAAACATCATCGTGCACAGAGACTCCTGTCTAACCTTGTCTGTCAACCTGTCCATTACTATTGCAAACCAGAATGGGCTCAGTGCTGATCCTTGATTTAATCCAACCTCTAACTTAAATCTAAGTTAAATCTAATTTAAATGCATCCTTCAGTCCTACTGCAGATCTCACCACTGTTACACTGCCCTCATATATGTCCTGAACTACTCTCACATAATTCTCTGTAACACCTGAATTCCTCATACAAATGAATTCCACCCTTATTCTTGAAAATCAAATTTTTTTAATTCTTGAAAAACATACTGTTATCATTGGGAGGTTTGTTCAGTCACATTGTAATTATACCCTAATGTTTGATGACTTGAAAGGTATACTGATTGTCACTTACATCAACTATTTAGGAAAACCAGAGATAAATATCACTTGGATAATCATTTGGAATGTAGCGTAATTATAAAGTGTATTTTGTCACTTTATCTGTTTCTTTCTTTGTCTGGATTTTGAAAAAGTTAAAAAAGGTGTGTTTGGATTCGATAGTGCTGTTTTACCAACATGGAGACTCAAGAATGCAGAATGATGGGAATGATCCAATGATCCTGTGTTTATTGTTTTAACACCTGTGTTTATTTACTGTTCATTAAAATGCAATCATTTAAAGGCAGATGAAGTGATTTTTTATCTTTTGCTATATTTTGTCTGATGTTTTCTTATTTTCTGATGTTGAACTTTGTTTCATGTTGTTAAATGTTGCACTGTAGGTCCAGGGGGAATATTATTTCATTTCACTCTGTGAACTTTACTTTATAGGGGCAGCGGTGGCCTAGTGGTTAGGGCGTTGACCTCGTGGTTGGAGAATCAGGGGTTCGAACCCCTTCCCAGTGGGTTGCCCTGAGGTACCCTTGAGCAAGGTACCGTCCCTGTCTCGCTCCTCCCTGCGATGGGCTGGCGACCTGTCCAGGGTGTGTCCCCGTCCTCGCCCTGTGTGCGCTGGGTTGGACGCCAGCACCCCCCCGCGACCCCGTTTGGGACTAGCGGCAGATAATGTTGAGATAATGATAACTTTACTTTATTGCTGCTTTCTGCTGCTTCCTGACACTGTAGCTCACTGTTTCCTAGCTTCCTAGCTACTCCTGTAGGGGCACCAGCACACCATCGGTTTTATCCAGAATGTAATGGGGCCTACTCATTGTCATAATCATACTTTAAACTTAATCCTTACATTAAGTGTTTTCAGGTTGACAATATTGCCATTTTCCCACAGTTAACAGTGATCTCAGATCACCATCTCATCACATATGAGACCAACAATAACTCTAATTTATATATATCATTTTGCAATCGTGTTAGCCATACAATATCATCCTCCACAGCCTATGTGTCACATGTGGGGTGTTTTGGGCACGCTAGAGGGCGCTCTGCTCTGACTGAGCACACCTGAGCCCAAGCAGGCACAGGTGTGCGTCATTGGGGCTGACTATTTAAGCCCCGATGAGTCAGAGCAGAGCGCGGCTCATTAGATAGGCTAAGTCTATGTGTAAGGGTGGTTTTGGTTTTGGTTTTGGTTTGGGTTTTGGTTTTGGTTTTGGTTTTTGGATAACTTTTGGATAACTTGGATAACTTGGTTTAGGCTGCAGTTCTCCTGTTCTCAGGTTCTGCTTCGAACTGCAGCCCTTGTGTCTTGTATTTGTGAACTGTGGTCAATAAAACATTGCTCTGAACTCCTGGCTCCACACTGGCGTCCTTCCGGTACCCCGCCACCGTTAAAGAAATGAGCCGCCAAAACCGGGATGTCGGGAGCCGTGAGGAGTGTCTGGAGGAGATAGAGTGAGCACTGGGAGCCCAGATTGAGGACCTCCGAGCAGCACTGCCATCATGGCAGCTGGGGCATTGCGAGCGGAGCGGTGAAGTGCAGAGAGTCACCGCCACTGAGCTCTCGCGACGCCTGGACCTGCTGGATCGCTCAATCCAGCTCGCTCCCTCGCTGGAGTTCAGCGAACGGCTGAAGGAGTGCTGTCGAGCGGAGAGGGCGGCTCGGGCTGTGGTAGAGGTGATGTTATTGGGGCGACCCCTCGCAGAAGAGGCTTCGTTTGCGCCCCTTTCTTTACCCCTTTCTTTTCCGGCTCCCGCTCTCCACCAACCACAAAGCTGGGTGTCGGCGGAACCCCGTTGCATTCACCAATCACAGCGCCCCATTCACGAAGACAGCACCCTGCTCCAATCACAGCGCCCCATCAGCGAAGGCGGTGCCAAACAAGGAAGCTACAGTAAGGAATTCTCACTGCACAGCTAATGGAGGTGGTACGGTAAAGAATTCTCTCTGCACAGCTAATAGAGACGTTATGGTAAAGAATTCTCCCGGCTCAGAGGAGCCATTTCAGGCAGGAGAATTAACTGCAAGAATCCAGGATTTAGAACACAACCTACAGGAATCTCAGAAGGTCTGGCTGTCTGTTCTGGGCGCAGAAAGACAGAACAAAAACATGTTAGTCGAACAGCTCCAGGAAATGGAGGCGGAGCTCCTCACCAAGAATCAGGAAATCAGTACACGAAGTCTGAATCTGGCCGCCTTGAAAACGAAGTGTGAAAAATTAGAGGAGGACAACGCCTCTCTTCAGGCTGTGACACACCAGCTGCAGGTGAGTCACCAATCTCAAATACGTTCCCTTCAGGAGGAGATAGCTTCTGTAAAGGGGGAACTTCAGGAAAAGCAGGCTAGGCACCTTGAACGTGAGAACACAACCAGGGTGAGTAGCAACAACATGGTGGAAAAAAACACTTCCGGCATCCGGCAACTGGGGAGGTCGACCAAGAAGGCCCTTCGCAGCAGCGAGAGTGGCATCACGGAGTCGACCCCCAAACCCAGCACCATGAACCAGTCTGCTGCACAGAAGAGGAGGAAAGTTCGGGCACAGAGGAAAATTGAACATGAGGCTGCAGTAACCCTTCAGGTGCAGGTAAGGAAACACATAAACAGAAAGTACTACCTGAGGCTACGATTGGCAGCCAAGACTTTTCAGCGATATTATAGAGCTAGCAAGAGTATGAGGCAAGAAATGAAGTCTTTGAAGGAGAGAAAAAGGGCTGCCGTTGTTCTACAAGCTGCATTCCGAGGGATGAAGACCAGACAGACTCTGAAACTGAAGCACCAGGCTGCCACTGCGATACAAAGTGCTTACAGGGCGCCCTGTGCTCGGGCACAATACTTATACATCAAACAGACTGTTGTTGCAATCCAGCTGAGGTATCTTTCCACACGTGATGCCAGAAAACAGAGAGAGGAATTTTTGAAATTGCACTCTGCTGCAATGTTCCTGCAAGCCTGCTTCAGAGGTCAAAGGGTCAGAAAGGCCCTTCCCTGATTCAGGCTGCGTTCAGAAGACACAGGGAGGTAGTAAAATACCAGGCCATAAGGATGTCAGCCATCTTCATTCAAAGATATTATAGGTCCTACATCAAGGGCAAAAGTGAACATGAAAGATTCCAGGTGTTGAGAAGGTCAGCGATATGCATCCAGGCAGCTTTTAGAGGTTATTTAGTGCGAAAAACTGTAAATGCTATGAACAAAGCTGCTGTCATTATTCAGGCTGCTGGGAGAGTGCACCAGCGGGGATCTGTCTTCAAGAGGCCGCGCTGGGCAACAGGTGGTCGTCAGAGGAGGTTCGGAAGGTGGAGACCGGGACTTCAACAAGGACAGAGGTGTCAGATGTGTAAACATGCTGCGATGTGCTTGCAGAAGTCATTCAGAGAGGAGCCGGTGAGGGATCGGGCCGTGTGGCGCAGAGGCGAGGACAATCCAGTCCCACCTCGGAGGTGAGCAGATCAGCTGCAGAGATGTTCGGTTTGCTGAACAGGAAGAGTTGCTGACAGGACTCTACCAGCAGCTGACCGAAAGAGCCTCCATGCCACAGGTGAATGCCACGGTCTCGAAGGACGGGGAGATGGAAAAAGAGGAGACTTTGGCTCAAGACAAAGGTGAGCGTCATGGAAGGAGCAGCAAATTCAGAGAAGACAGAAAGGTTTAGAGATACAAGCTGTGATGGTTTTCCAAAGAGAGGGACTGAGGAGAACACATGAACAGAGAAACCAGATCGTATGCCAGATAACAAGGAGAGTTGAGACTCCAACTGCTCAGGAGAAACTGGAGGCTAAAATAGCCACAATGGTCGAGCAGTTGCATCAGAGCAGAGCAGAGCTGAGACGGGTGCAGGACCACAACATCGCTCTGCAGGCGGACCTGAGAGAGGCCCGTTATGAGGCCAGCAAGCTCACCGAGCTAGAAAAACAGGTCAGAGGTATGGAAGTGAAATTGGCACTCAACGAATCTCAACTCACTTCTCCGACACCAGTGCCTGCTGAAACCCAGAGGGCAAAAGCCAAAACAGAGCATCTGGAGAACAGTCCAGCGGAGAAACAGGTAACGAATGCAGAGAGAGAGCAGCTGCCTTCAGACCCCCTAGTGTCGGCTCGCCCCCACAATTCAGCAAACCCAGAACAAGGTGACTTATGTGGAACCAGAAGCTGGGACACTGCGTCGCCGGGCCCCAAGCGACCAGGAAGTATGACCAAGAAAAGGAAAAAGGCAAAAGACACCAGCAAGAATCAGTTCAGGGAGACGGACAAGAACTTCGGCACCGTAGATTCGGGGAGGAGAGACGTGCGGAACACGGCTGACAGGGGTTGTAAGCAGAGTTTAGACTCATTGAAAAAGTCACGTGTGGGGTGGTTTTGGGCACGCTAGAGGGCGCTCTTCTCTGACTGAGCACACCGGAGCCTAAGCAGGCACAGGTGTGCATCATTGGGGCTGACTGTTTAAGCCCTGATGAGTCAGAGCAGAGCGCGGCTCATTGGATAGGCTAAGCCTATGTGTAAGGGTGGTTCTGATTTAGGTTTAGGTTTTTGGGATCTGTATCACTTGGTTTAGGCTGCAGTTCTCCTGTTCGCAGGTTCTGCTTCGAACTGCAGCCCTTGTGTCGTGCTTTTGTAACCTGTGTACAATAAAACAGTGCTCCGAACTCCTGGCTCCACTCTGGCGTCCTTCAGGTACCCCGCCACCGTTACAGTTAGACTACTTTCATCCAGTTTTGCAGACAGCAAAATAGTCCCTTCTAGACTATTTAAAGAGGTCACACCAGTGATAATCAGGCATTTATTAGAAATAGTAAACTTCTCTCTCAACATGGGCTGTGTGCCAAAAGTATTCAAAATAGCAGGTATTAAGCCTCTACTCAAGAAATTTAATCTTGATCCATTCAAGCTAACAAGTTATTGATAATTTTCTAATTTACCTTTAATATCAGTCACAGTCTGTCTAGGTTTGGTTATGTTGTGTGCACGGTAGAGGGCGTTCTGTTCTGACTGAGCACACCTGAGCTTATGAAGGCACAGATGTGCTTCATTGGGGCTGAATACATAAGCCCCAATGAGTCAGAACAGAGCACAGTTCATTCTATAGACAAAGCCTGAAGTTACGGGTGGTTCAGTTTCAGTTTTGGTGACTTGTTTGAATAAAAGAATATCTTGGATCACTGGCTCTGCGCAGACGTCTTTCCCGCACCCCGTCACCGTGACAGAAATGAACTGTCAAACACGGACATCGCGAGCCTTGCAAGTCGGTGTGCGGAGCACGATCGAACACTCAAAGCCCTGGAGAGTGTCATTGGAGCATTGCTGCAGGAGCACAGAGCACAACCGCCATGGAGCTTTCATGTTGCTCGGACCGGCAGGTGTGCTCAATCTGGCCTGCTCGCTCTCTGAACACCAACAAGCTGCTGGAAGAGGAGGCTTCGCTCGCGCTCCCTCCACACCGCTCCCAGCTCCTCACCGACTACAACGTGGGATGTTGGCGAAAAATGCCCCCTGTGTCAATCACAGCGTTAAAAGGGCAGGGAATGCGTTCTGCATCATTCAACATGGGACAGTGGCAAAGAAAGCCACCTGCGACAGGGAAAGCGGAACATTGGCAAAGAAGGCTGCCCATGGAAGTGGGAAGCTGGCGGGAAATGCCCCCTGCACCGTGTATGGAGGGAAGTCATGCATGGAAAGCAGTATCAAGGAGCCAGGCAGAAAGCAGAGCAAGAGCAGCTCCAGGTTAGTGAGAGTGATGGAATAATCAGTGAATCGATATTGAAAGCTCAAGGATGGGAACAGATGCTTTAGGAATCTGAGAATGGGTGGCTGTCTGTTCGGGGTGAGGATAGACAGGCCAAAGGTTTTCTTGTTAAGCAGCTCAAAGAAATGCAGGATGTGAAAGCTCTGGGGTACCCCTCACCACCGTCAGCAACCCTGGACGTTTTGGGGAGTGGGGGGAGGGGGGGGGGTGGATTGGCTAAAATCAATGGGCTGCTTATAGACAAACACGCCTGTTATTCTCATCTAAAGACCTAGTTGGAAACAGAGAATGAGAGGGTGTCTTCCGCAACACACACACACACACACACACTCAGGGCCAGATGTTTATATATAAAATAAAAGTGACAACCCTTGTCATTGCGCGGTCACAGCTCAGCATACAGTGAACCACAACGAAATTGGACCTCTGCATTTAACCTATGCAAACACTGTGCAGCAGTGGGCAGCTATTGAAAGCACCCAGGGAGCAGTGACGGGGATGGTACCTTGCTCAAGGGTACCTCAGGGCAACCTACTGGGAGGGGATCGAACCCGCAATCATTTTCTATAATGAATTCTCATCTTGCTACACTTTATCAGAACGCTTCTGATTCACACCATAAACAAGTGCAAAAGGGACATTCTCATGCTGTCCAACAGTTCCTTCTCTTGAGTATCAGTTCCTCTCTGTGGTTCTTCTTCATTTTTTGTTTTTTATTTAAACTTCTAAATGTTTTATATTAACTCATCTGAAGACAATAAACTGAGATCAGAGGCAGACACACAGAGCAGCCGGCCCTTTCAGAAGTTCATCTCTTCACCTGCTCCTCACAGATGCCATGTCACACACACAAAC
>JABMDN010020518.1:0-10518 GCA_017165825.1 Hepsetus odoe
ACCCTCAAACTCTTACAGCTGGATGTTCAGCTCAGCTCACTTTACTGGACTTCAGTGTGAACCAGTCCAGACTAGAGAGCAGGGCGGCGAGGCTGGAGAACCTCTTTATTCCGGGAGGATGGAGAACAAGTCTGTCTGGAGGAGAAGTTTGTGGGCGGTGGTGGAGGAAGGATGTTCTGCTGATGTTTGTTGAAGTGAAACACTAACACAGGCAGCAGGGTAGTTTAACTAACACAGAGACAGCAGGGTAGTTTAACTAACACAGAGACAGCAGGGTAGTTTAACACAGAGGCAGCAGGGTAGTTTAACTAACACAGAGACAGCAGGGTAGTTTAACTAACACAGAGGCAGCAGGGTAGTTTAACTAACACAGAGGCAGCAGGGTAGTTTAACTAACACAGAGACAGCAGGGTAGTTTAACTAACACAGAGACAGCAGGGTAGTTCAACTAACACAGACAGCAGGGTAGTTTAACTAACACAGAGGCAGCAGGGTAGAACACGTTTTCTACTTCTGTTACAGTTTTCATCATTCAAGTCACCTTTTCAAGACCATGCTGGACGTTTATCCAGCAATTTTGTTGTTTGGAGTATTGAACTGCTCTCACCGTCCTGCCACATATTAGCACCTGAGTGTGGTTCTGTGGCAGCAGGGTGGAGTTAGGGGAGCACGTCTGATGACTGAGCTCCCAGGTCATCCATCCATCCATTTTCTGCCGCTTGTCCCAAACAGGGTCGCGGGGGAGTGCTGGTGTCCAACCCAGCGCACACAGGGCGAGGACGGGGGATGCACCCTGGACAGGTCACCAGCCCATCGCAGGGACGGCACCTTGCTCAAGGGTACCTCAGGGCAACCTACTGGGAAGGGGTTCGAACCCCTGACCCTCCGATCATGTGGTCGACGCCCGAACCACTAGGCCACCACTGCCCCGCTCCCAGGTCAGTACTGCAATGTTTGTGGTCACTCTCCTTTGGGTAGTCACCACAGCCTCTTCCCTCACAGAGCTCTGTTACCATCTGTGTGGCCAAAAACCTTCAGCAAACACCCACCAGCAAACCAGCACGCAACATTTTAGGGAAAGGTGAAGACCCGAGAACACACTGGCCTTTTTTTTCCCCTCAAAAGTCCCAAAGTTGTTTTTCCATTTTAAAAGCAACCTACGAATAGTTATGAATCAGAAATATAATCCATCATATTGGCGAGATTTCAGAATCTGGGTCAGGCACCAGGAATTCTTTTTTAAAAAAGAAACGAGAGTTTTCCAAAACTGGTTTGAATGTACAGAAGACTGTTAAAAGAAAAGAAAGAGTAAAGATGGAGACGGTACATGGACGTCTCTTCATCTGAAGAATAAGTTATAAAGTCAAGTTTTCTGCACCTTTCTGAGGTTAATCTGTCTTGTTACCAAGTTGTGAAAATTGTGTTGTTCTGATGAACTGATCCTGGAACAGTGCCTTTAGATTTAGCTTCTCTCAGTGTTCAGTTTTCAGGCTTCAGAGTTTAATTAAACATAAAGGCGACTGAATCAGAAACAACATTAATGTGTTCATTAATAATGCTTAGATAATGGTCATTAATAATGTCTTTACAGACAGGAGTGAACATAGTTAAGGACTTCAGACTGTGTTAAATATTTCTTCTTTATTTCTCTGATCAGCACTTTTCTTTGGTTTAACATTTTCACAATTTTAAACTTTCCAGGTTTGACTCTAAACATTTCATGATGGCACCTCCAAATCGCAGCAGTGGTGGAGAAACTTCTTACTCGGAGTGAGTGACTCAAACTTTGTTAGTAATTAAAAGCACAATTTGTTGATTTTTACATTCTACAGATGATTTATTTCGGTTAAAGGAAGATCAATGGGGATATCAATTCACCAAATCCTGGATGAAAAGCACCACTTGATAAGATTTTATTTTGTTCTGCTGAATAACATTGTGTTTAATCATGAGTGAATGGAAACCAGAAATGACCATTTATCTGTGTTTCCTGTCTCTATTTATCGCCAGCCTTATGTCCGCTTTTAAATTTTAATCTTCAGTAACATCTCATTCAAGTTGCAGACTTTAAGAGCAAAATCTCCAGAGTCCAGCAAAGTCCATCACTGAAGAGCAATAACCTTTCACAAAGACAAACACCCCCCCCCCCCCCCCAAAAAACAAATAATCAGTTTTTGATGTAACAGAATGTGGGTAAGAAAGAAGGGTCTTGTCTCTACCCTTTGGGTGAAGAAACATCTCCATCATAGGTTTAATTGATGTTCAGTTACTTCCCATCTGTACTTGACGTTCTGACGTGTCGGTCTTCAGGTTAATTTGTATTTGTGTCTCTTCATCCCATTCCAGGTGTCGGACTTTTAGAGCAGAACCTCCAGAGCCCAGCTGTGTGTCTCTGAAGAGCAACAACTCAATGTTTCTGCCTCCTGAATTCAGTAAATTATCAATCAGTACAGACAAGAGGTGAGACATAAAATGATCAGTCGTTCACAGCAGGACGTCTCTCAGGAAGAATCTTTTCTTCTTGCACTTGTGCCTGCTTTTCTTACTGCTGTTTACAAATACAGTGCCAACGAATGAAAACCTAACTTATGTTGTCATGAAAAGCTGTTTATAATGAAAAGGGGCAAAGATTTAAAAATGTACACACACATACAGGTACATTTATAGCAATCAGCCACAACATTAGAACATTTCCAAAACGTCTGGTCCATTAAGTGAGTTCTGGCTTTGAATAAATGTGTCAGAACACAGGACAACATATTACGCTTCATAGTCGACCAATCAGAGTGCCTGCTCTGATCCTTGTTCTCTACTAGAAATATATAAAATAGGCTTGTGAGCAAGAGAACTGCATTGTGGAGCAATCAAAGAAGATGGCCTGGACTGATGTATCTTCACATGGACAACCAGGTTATCTGGAGAAGAGAGGGCAGCAGGGTACATTGTGGGAAAAACTGGTCAGAGTTCTTCTGGGAACATTGGTTACTGACATTTATCTGGACATTGCTTTGACATGAACCACCTACCTAAACATAACTGCTGACCAAGTACACGCCTTCATAAGAACAGTGTTCAGTAATGACAGTCAAGTCAAGTCTTTATTTGTTTAGCACTTTTTACAACTGCTGTTGTCACAAACCAGCTTTACAGAATCTGGGTCCGAGTCCCAGTTGGGTTAGCCGAAGATGGCAGAGGCAGAAGTCCCCCAAACATGAGGAAGAAACATCATGACCCTTAAGGGCAATCCATCCTCCTCTGGCCGACACTAGAAATAAAAGGAAAGAAATAAAGAGAAAACCCTGTATAATGGTATTTTCCAGTAAACATGAGTTACAGTAAAAGTAAAAGAGTCACTGGTGACTAACTGGAGGTTGATGATCAAATGCTGGGAGCTCTGTTTGAGTGGGGGAAGCTTTAATCTTTTTGGCAGCAGCTCCTGCAGAAGAGCCAGTTTGATAGAACTGATCTGAAGTTCAGGTCGGGAGAAAAATAAGATGATAGTAGTTTTGCTGACTCTTTGCTGGTGTAACAGCTTGCACGGAACTCAGGAGACCAGGAGACTTGCCCTCAGGAAACACCCAAACCATCCACCACACAGGTGGAGGGCAGCCGTCCATCTCAAACAAAGGAAAGGAATTAGATCTGTTTTGAACTCACTGTCCAGGCCGTAAGTTTAAAGAATGCAGTAATGTGGCTCCTATCACAACCCGACAAAAAGGACAGATCCAAATAAAAAGGACAGATCCAGGGGTTTTACAAACACAAGAGCACCCTGTGAAACTGGTGACCCCCAACACCACCCTCAACAAACCTGAATTTACTGATCTGTCCGGGCCACGTTTATCCCCCAGCTTTAGTTTTTAATTCTGTTTTGGATCTCCGGGCAAACATTGGAAATTGAAATCCACCGGCCTGTCTGGGCCTTTGTTTGTCCCTGAGTTTTTTTTAGAGTGGGAGTGTGTGAGAGTGGTAGGTCAGCAGCACCAACATCCCAATTTAAAGTAGTCTGTATCCATGATCCCCTGGATCTGTATCTTAACCAACAGGTGAATTAATTACTAAAAGCCAGACTAAACAAGTATGTCTTTAGTCTGGATTAAATAAAGAGTCCCGGACAGTATCTGGAAGACTGTTCCAGAGACGAGGGGCTTTGAATGAAAAGGCTCTTGCCCCTGTTGTTGTTTTAAAAATTCTGGGAACTGTTAGAGACGCAGCACCTTGTGATGTAAGAGAGTGGTAAATTTCATAACTTGAAATATGTGAGATACTCGGGAGTGAGGCCATTTAGGGATTTGTGGGTTAGCAGTAAAATTATATAGTCAGTGTGGAATTTCACAGGAGGCCAGGGAAGTCTAGACAATATTGGGTTAATATGATCAGATTTTCTGGATCTAGTGAAGACTCTTGCTGCTGCGTTCTGGACTAACTGGAATTTCTGAAGGCTTTTACTGGAACATCTTGACAACAGGCCATTACAGTAATCTAGTCTGGAGGTGATAAAAGTGTGGATCAGTATTTCTGCATCATGTAGTGTGAGGGAGCTTCTGAGTTTAGTGATGTTTCTAATGTGAAGGAAAGCTATTTTAGTGGAATCCCAGCCACTAGGGATGCACAAGCCAGTGTATTTCTTCATGCCGTCCCTGAATGAATGGGGAGAGTTATGTCAGGAAGGGCATCCAGTGTGAAACTTCGTAAAAACAAATCAATATGCGGACAACTAGACAGAATTCCATACCGGATCGTTCGAGGCCCGGGTTAACAATGACCGCCACCAGAGCTGTTAGCCTACAGGGTGAGGGTGGAAATGGGACCACTGTTGGGTGTGAGTTAAATGAATTGATAGAGAGTGTACCCAGGGGAGAGAGAGTGGTGATTGGTGCAGATTTTGATGGTCATGTTGGTGAAGGGAACAGAGGTGATGAGGAAGTAATGGGTAGATATGGTGTCAAGGAGAGGAATGCTGAAGGTCAGATGGTTGTAGATTTTGCTAAAAGGATGGAAATGGCTATAGATAATAATTATTTTATGAAGAGGGAGGAGCACAGGGTGACGTATAAGAGTGGAGGAAGATGCTCACAGGTGGATTATATTCTTTGCAGGAGGGTCAGTTTGAAAGAGATCAGAGACTGCAAAGTAGTGACAGGGGAGAGTGTAGCCAAACAGCATAGGATGGTGGTCTGTAGGATGACCTTGGAGGTCAAGAAGAGGAGGAAAGTGAGGATTCGGAGTCGAGGATCAGCTGAAGGAGGAGGACTGCAAGGTAGAACTCAGGCAGGAGTTAACACAGGCTCTGGGGTGTTGAACAGCTACTGGATTGCTGGGAAACTGCTGCAGAAGTGATAAGGCAGATGACTAGAAACGTACTTGGTGTAACATCTGGAAGGAAGAAAGAGGACAAGGAAACCTGGTGGTGGAACCGAGATATATATAGAGGGATAAAGTTGATCAGCTACAGCATGGAGTTCTGGGAAAGAGTCATGGAAGCAGGTTAAGAAAAGAGGTGATGATTAGTGAACAGCAGTATGGTTTTATGCAGAGAAAGAGCACTACAGATGCAATGTTTGCTCTGAGGGTGTTGATGGAGAAGTACAGAGAAGGTCAGAAGGATCTGCATTGTGCCTTTGTGGACTTGGAGAAAGCAGATGACAGGGTGCCTAGAGAAGAGTAGTGGTTTTGTATGAGGAAGTCTGGTGTTACAGAGAAGTATGTGAGAGTAGTTCAGGATATGTATGATGGCAGTGTAACAGTGGTGAGATCTGCAGTGGGAGTGATGGATGCACAGCAGGATGTCTCTCAGGAAGAATCTTGTCTCCTTGCACTTGCAGCTCATTTCCAGTTCCAGCATCTGTTTCTTCTTGCCCTTGGGCCTCTTTTCTTACTGCTGTTTACAAATACAGTGGCAACGAATGACAAACTAACTTATGTTGTCATGAAAAGCTGTTTATAATGAAAAGTATGGAGTGAAAAATAAAAAAATGTACACACATATAGATGAATTTATAGCCACAACATAAGAACATTTCCAGAACATCTGCTCCAGTCCCACAGAAGAGCTACTGCAGCTCAGATCGATGTAAAAGTGAGTTCTGGCCTTGATTAAATGTGCCGGGTAGAACACAGGGCATCATTTTATGCTTCAGTCGCTGGACCAACTCAGAGTGTCTGTTCTGAGCCTTGTTCTTACCAGAAATATGTACAATAAGCTTGTGAGCAAGAGAACATAATTGTGGAGCAATGGAAGAAGATGGCCTGGTCTGATGTACCCTCACATGGACAACCAGGTTCATGTGCATAGTTACCTGGAGAAGAGAGGGCACCAGGGTGCATTATGGGGAAAAACTGGTCAAAGCTCTGCTGAGAACATTGGTTACCGGACATCGCAACCACCTATCAAACATAACCAGTATGACTGGCACACGCCTTCATAAGAACAGTGTTCAGTAATGACCGTGAGCTCTTTCATCAGGATAATGCTCCCTGACCCACTGCAGACATTGTTCAGGAAGAGTTTAAGAAGAAAGACTTAGTGTTGAATTGTGCCTGACTTTGCCTTCTTCAGAATGTGGCTCCCACAGAGTCACTCTCTTACCTTTTGCCCATTTTTTTCTGCCTCCATCACATCAATTTCAGTACTGTCTGTTCACTTGCTTCCCAAAAATGTCCTCCTCTGTCTGGTTCCACTGTAATGAAACAAACTTCTGTCTCTTCAGAATCAATGGTTTTAATGTTGTATGATTATGTATAGGAGCCAGTTTGCCCTGATCTCTGTAATTTGGTGATTTTTAATTGATTGTTACTGTTTCTTTTGATGCAATCTTTTTTTTTATTTTGAAGTAATTTATAGTGTACTTTCTCTTTATTACTTCTAAAACTTAAAATAGTGATTTCTTTCGAGAACTACTTTTACTTGTTTCAATAATAAATCCTAAGTGTCCCATCACTTTAAAAAAATACTTTTCTGTTTCTAAAGATATTGCTTTCTGATTATACCGAGACAATATCTCCAGTTTCTGCTCTGATTTATCTTTTGCACTTCATCTAACAACCATCAAATCTTTTTCTCCTAAAATCAAATAAACAAAGTGGAGAGAACAGAATGGGAAGAAAATATGGGTCTTGTCTCTGCCCTTTAGGCTGAAGAAACATCACCATCATAGGTTTAATTGATGTTCAGTTACTTCCCATCGGTACTTGACATTCTGACGTGTCAGTCTTCAGTTTAATTTGTGTGTTTCTTCATCCCATTCCAGGTGTCGGACTTTTAGAGCAGAACCTCCAGAGCCCAGCTGTGTGTCTCTGAAGAGCAGCAACTCAATGTTTCTGCCTCCTGAATTCAGTAAAAATCACCAGGGACAAGAGGTGAGACATAAATGATCAGTCGCTGCAGGATCGCCTTCTCAGGGAAGAATCTTTCTTCTTTCACTTGCAGCTCATTTCCAGTTCCAGCATCTGTTTCTTGCCCTGGGCCTCCTCTTTCTTTACTGCTGTTTACATGTATCACAGTGCTTCACTTAATGACACACTAACTTATGTTGTCATGAAAAGCTGTTTATAATGAAAAGTGGCATGAGGAAAAGATTAAAATATTTACACACATTTAGATACGAGAAATACAACATAAGAACATTTCAAAACGCCTGCCCAGTCCCATAGAGAGGAGCTACTGCAGCTCAGCTTGATGTAAAAGTGAGTTCTGGCCTTGATTAAAATGTGTCAGAACACACAGGGCATCATTTTATGCTTCATAGTCGCTGACCAATCAGAGTGTCTGTTCTGAGCCTTGTTCTTTACCAGAAATATGTACAATAAGCTTGTGAGCAAGAGAACATCATTGTGGAGCAATGGAAGAAGATAGCCTGGTCTGATGTATCCTAACAGAATAGAATAGAATAGAGTATTATCTTTTATTATCCCACGAATGGGAAATTTGGGTGTTACAGGGCTCTTTATCAAGGAGACAGAAAGAAAATAGATATATGTAAAGAAAAATAAGAAAAAGAAAAATATAAAGAACGAGGAACATCCATATACAAGAGCTATAAATGATCTATATATATATATATATATATATATAAATAAATATATATATATATATATATATATATATATATATATATATATATATATATTTACATGAAGATATGAAAGACATATATACATAGTAAATAATAACAAATGTTATAAACAATTATAACGATAAATAAATGCTAACAAATGTAAATGTAATAATAATAATAAATAATAATATAATGTATGGGCCAATATACAATAATACAAACAAGTAACATTAAATATGTAAATGTCATGATGTTGTACAGGAGCCCGATGGCTGCAGGTAGGAAACAGACCCATGTAGCTCCTTCCTCACACCTGTGGGTGTAACAGTCTGTTGCCGAACGAGCGTTCAGTGCTCGTGCATGTCCGTAGGGTGGAGGTGTTGACCAGGATGGATGTTAGTTTGACAACATCCCTCTCCCCTACCTGCTCGATGGATCTCAGCGTGGCAGTCCAGGACAGAGCTGGCCCTCTTGACCAGTTTGTTTAGTTTCCTCTCTGTCCTCACTGTACCTTCCACACCAGCAGACCACAGCATAAAAAAAAACAGCCGACGCTACCACAGTGTCATAGAAGGACCTCAGAAGATTCCTGGACCTCAGCCGCTTTAGCAGGTGGAGACGACTCAGGCCCTTTTTGTACAGAGCAGTAGTGTTAGTGGACCAGTCCAGCTTATTGTTGATGTGGACACCCAGGGCATTTGTACTCTCCAACAAGCCAATGCAATAAACCCCTGGATGTCCACCGTGTGATGTAGTGACTTCGCGGTAAAGTCAATCACCAGCTCCCTTGTCTTGCTGCATTGACAGCACAGATGGTTTTGATTGCACCATCTGACGGTCATTCGATGACCCCCTGTATTCCTGCTCATTCCTCCAACACACGACCAACAATAGCAGTGTCGTCGGAGAACTTCTGCAGGTGACAGATGTCCGTGTTGTATTTAAAGTCAGCTGTGTACAGGGTGAAGAGGAAGGGGGAGGACTGTTCCTTGTGGGGCTCCAGTGCTGCAGACCACCACCTCAGACACACAGTCCTGGAGTCTCACATACTGGGGTCTATTGAGAGGTAGTCAATAATCCACTCAGACATGTGATGGTTCACACCCACTCCTCTAGCTTCCTCAGAACTGAAGGCTGATCAGGTTGAAAAAGCACTCAGAGAAGTCAGAGAACATGACTCACAGTGCTCTTGGCACTTCCAGGTGAGTGAGGCTCCATGCAGCAGGTAGATGACGGCCGCCCACCCCATAAAGCGGCTGGTAAGCAAACTGCAACAGGTCCAGGTCCTCCTGACCAGTGGGACGAAGGTGCTGGAGGATGATCCTCTCCATAGCCTTCATCAGTTAGAAGTGAGGCAACAGGTCTGTAATGGTTTCTGGCCCTTGGGGTGCGAATGCCTTGGGGACTGGGAACGGCGCACAGAATGGGGACACGCCTCTCCAGGCTGAGGCTGAGGGTTAAAGATGTAGGTGATAACCAGAGTTGATCTGCACAGTCCTCAACAGGCTGGAGCGGATGCCATCTGGACCTGGTGGTTTTCCTGTAAGCTCAACTTCTCAACTGACCTCGCACCTGGTCAGCTGTGATGGAGAGGCACAGTGGTGAGAGAGCTGGAGCCCCTGATGAGGCGAGCAGGAGGGGGGGCAGTAGAGTCTCAGGGGAAAGGGGGCAGAGAAGGAGAAGAATATATGGACAACCAGGACCTATGCATAGTTACCTGAGAAGAGAGGGCACCAGGTGCATTATGGGGAAAAACTGGTCATAGCTCTGCTGAGAACATTGGTTACTGACACGAACCACCTACCTAAACATAACTGTAGATCACGTTCACGCCTTCATAAGAACAATGTTCAGTAATAGCAGTGAACTCTTTCAGCATGATAAATGCTCCCTGACCCACTGCAGACATTGTTCAGGAAGAGTTTAAGAACAAAGACTTAGTGCTGAATTGTGCCTTGACTTTATCCTTCAGAATGTGGCTCCTGTCAGAGTCACTCTCTTACCTTTGCCCATTTTTTCTGCCTCCATCACATCAACTTCAGTACCTGTCTGTTCACTTACTTCCCAAAATGTCCCTCCTCTTGTCTGGTTCCACTGTAATGAAATAATCATAATCTCATTAGATGTTAGTGGTTTTCCCAGCATACACCCTCAACTTTTTCTTGCACTTCAACCGTGTCTCCACTCTTTACTATGTATTCTGCTATATGTACTGCTGCATATGCTGTTTGAGATATTGTTTGAATCCAGTCTTGATGAAATTGCAGACAAAGGTTTCTGAACATAACACAAGGAGCTTAGGGAGCGTCCTTTAACTGTAACAGCAAACTGAAACAGACCGTGAGAACTCATCACAGTTAAACTGTGTCATAAAGGTCACTCTAGAAATCTGAGATCATACAGTGTAATATTGGGTGCTAATAGTTCAAACTATGCTGAAATTCAATTTGAGCAGAAAAAG
>JABMDN010020534.1:0-7500 GCA_017165825.1 Hepsetus odoe
TGTTCTATTAATTACTGCTTGCTATTTTAGTAAAGGCTTTGATCCCAATTCCCAGGTCTGGTCATTTTCTTCCCTTTTTCTCCTCCACTGGCTGCAATTTATTTAGGGTGAGCTCATTCCCAGAGCCAGAGAATGGAGGGAGGATGGAGGCGGGACGCCTGGGGTTAATCTACCAGTTTCTCACAATGTTTTTTGCCTTTCTCCCTCGCTCTTCCACAATCCGGCCCATCCCTGTTGTGCTTGGAATTTCCAAAAAAAAACAAGGAGGCGAGACGTGTGTCAAAATTCACAGTAATGTCTCAGCGGGGACCGGGTAAACATTCACGTTAAACGGGTGGAAGGCAGAGAGATCTGTAGAGACCAATCAGTTATCCACAACAAATGGCAGTTTACGACGGGACACTTTGCCGTATGGTGGAAGGGTACGGGCTCTAATTTTGGGGGTGAGAAGAAAACCCCTGGAGTGAGTGAGTCAGGAAGTAAACGAGTCAAAGGTGAGACTTATGAAGTGATTTCCAAGCAATTTCCCAAAACTGTTTTCTTTTATATACTGTGTAACTGCATCTGTTTGGATTCAGATTTTGAGCCCAAAGGACACAAACGCTTCAGAAATCCAGAACGTTTTTCTGGTTTTCTCTGTTAACCATGATGTGCACTATTTTATATGAATACTGCTTTTAAAAAACGCATTTTTGGAGCTTGAGATGAAGATGAGAGCAGTAATTGTTCTGGAGGAAAAATAATGGGAAAAGGTACTGAACACTGCTGGAGAACCAGGTTCCAGAACGGTACGCCAATGAGGCAGAAACACAGCGCTGCCAGATCCGAATCACACGCAGAACCCAAACACGGCCCGATCCAGCCTAACGCTCCAGCCTAATCCAGCCTGCGTCCCCTCGGCCGTCTCTGGCAGCGTCGTTCGTCCCTAATTAAGCGGCGAGAGGTGGGTGTGAGGCCACGGAGGTGGAAAATGCCTCACCTCTACGGCGGCCAGCTCACAGTGGCATTTCTCAGCTCTGTGGGCCAGAACTCCAAAAAAAAGGAAAGAAAAACAGCCTGTGGTTCCTAATCCACTCAGCTTTTGGAAAAGCAGAGCCAGCCCTGTCTCCCTGTTTAGAAGCTAAAAGAACATTTTAAACCATTAATATCCAAGGAGATCCCCCAGCCATCCCAGAATCCTCCCATCAAGATCAGGTCTGGACAGATTCTGCAGAAGAACTGCTTCTGATTCCCGACACAATATTTCAGCTTCTTTGGAGATGCTGAAATATTCATATTTGGACATGTGCAGGTGTGAAGAACCTCCAGAACCACAGAAGTTTTGAACAGAAGTATTGATAAAACATATAGCAGGATTTTCCAGCCGTTCATGATCATTTAACGCTCTGGACAGTTTATATCTAATTTAACAAAGCAGCGAGAAAATTCTCCAGTTTTTCATCTGAACTCGCTTTTCTTGAGTCTTGTGAATCTCCACAGTGGTGGCGACACGATCCTGCCGATTTATTTGAAATATTTGATCTGATTTTACTGCGAAAACCTGAAATCGAATAGCACGTTACGATACTTTATATTTTAGCGACTTTACTTTCCAAAGAATTATTTGCGCCTGCTTATGGAAGTGACGTGATGAAAAAAGATGTACCGAAATAAAATAACATTGAAAAAAATGTTTTTTTTTTTTATCTCAAATAATACAAAGTAAATATCCAAACTTGGTGCAGCTGTGTTGATATTTTACCAAAAGAATTCTACACTGTGTCCATTTTTTCTCTAACCGTCACCATTTACTTATTAAACTGAAAATAATGTACTTTTACATATTTTCTAAAATGTTGCAAAGTTGATGAAGCGAAACGAAGCATCCAAGCCGTCTCTGACAACGTCACCGAAACATCACCGATCCTAAGCTTCTGCTCCTGTTGCGTCAGGAGTCTAGGAACATTGTACTAAGCTGCTGGCTAACGATCTAAAATGAATTTTATTCCAGTTTTATTGATGATTTAACTCTCCGGAGATTGTAGATCTAATTTAACACGTGCCTTCATGGAGGCCAGATCAGAAACCCTCCCAGGTCTGCTAGAAGATCAGGACCATGGTTGGGATCCATGTTCTGTAAGTTGAAGATTTGTAGATCTGCAGGTCTGAGCCAAGAACCGTGTATTTTTAGCAGCACAGATTTAAACCCTGCTGAGAAGCAGAGGGACGGCGCTGGGAGGAGAAAAATCCAGCCATTGTAGATGATCTGAGGCTCAGAGCAGGAAAACAGACGAGCTCTTGGAAAAATGTGGCCTAACGACCTCACACACTGTAGGGTCAAAGGTCAACAGGAGGAAAAAAACAAACAGGCCGTGTCATTAAACAAACATGGCGACCAAACCAGAGAGAAAGGTCAGATCGGCAACATCGGACTCGAGAGAGACACTCAAAGACCTCCAGCATCACACGGGAGAGGAATTTTGAGAAGAACCTCGGAAAGGTCAAAAACTTCCAGAGTTTCTACGTCAGAAAAGTTCTAAAAATAAAATTCAAAAGAGCTGATTAAGCATTCGTCTCAGCTCTCATTTGGGCACAGATTTTAATGTCACAATGAGGACAATCAAAAAATCACACACACACACACACACACAATATAATTATAAGATTATTTAATATATATAATATCATTAGAATATATATAATTGCCCTTCTATATATTAAAAAATCTCTTACAGGCCAAAAAATAAATTTTAATTCACTCATAAATAAATAAATATATATCAAATCAGCTTCCTTTTCAGACAAATTCAATTCTGCTCTGTTCAGTATAGAATTGTTTCACTCAGTTTAAAATGTTTAACATATTTGTTTTAATGTAAACTGTTATTTAAAGCAAACCATTTGATTGGAGTCTATTAATAAAAAAATAAAAAAATTAATCTGGCAGAACATCCGTCAGGGGGCCAAAAGAAAGCGGACGGATCACGCGAACTGCAGTGGTAGATCTGAATTTAGGGGAGGATTTTGTCCTGCTCTGTTTCACTGCACTACCTGACTTTAATCAGCCAAAACCAGAAAGGAGCAGGACTGTCCCGGCTGATTGAGCGTTTTACACAAATTGAAAACGTCACATTATTTTAACAATAAGAAAATCCTTTCATCTCTTTTGGGCTGAAACAGGTTTTAATGTTATTTAAAAAAAGAAGAGGAAAGCACTCTGTTTGAAGGTGTCAGCAGCAGAAGGCCGGCCGGGTAAACGTCTCAACAGAGACTCCAGAACGTCTCGACAGGGTTTTTTAAGGAACATGGTTTTCTCAGTGTGAAGATCTGAAGGTGTGAAGGGTCGAGCGGTGATTCGGATTCTGTTCAGCTGCAAAACGTTACGCCGTCTGCTGAACGAGCTTCGGTTCAAAGTCCAAGCAGGAAACCTTTCTGTTGTTTAAGCTGCAGAAAAACAAACCATGCCCGTGTGTGTGTGTGTGTGTGTGTGTGTGTGTGTGTGTGTGTGTGTGTGTGTGTGTGTGTGTGTGTGCGCGTGTGTGTTTATAATGAATGATACCAAAGAACTCTCACGACTCTCTGGACTCTGTGTGTTTAAGGGTCAGTGTGAGTCCACTGGGGCTTTTGCATGTAACACACATCCTTTCCCACACTCCCCAGCTAAGTGTGTGTGTGTGTGTGTGTGTGTGTGTGTGTGTGTGTGTTCATGGATATATAAGGCAAAGTCTCAGTGAAGTCTTTAAAGTGGAGTGAAATTCAGTAGTTTTATATCTGAACTCGTTACGAGGCCGGTGAGTCTCTTCAGCAGCGGAGACGAGACGATACACAACATTTGATCTGCGATACGGTTTTACAAAATCAAACATTTCAGCTTTTAATTTACTCTCAGTCACATTACTTTCTCATTTCTGCTGTGAAACGAGAGAGAAGGACTTCATCAGGAGACGACACCGTCAGAAGAGATGCACCAAATGAGAGTATAAGAAATAAATAATACGAAAACGTATTTGTGCGTATTTAAAGCAGCAGTTCAGACGCTGATTGAGTTTTCACCTAGAAGTCAAAATCACAAACCCGAAAAAGGTAAAAGAAGTAAAGGCAGAAGTTTTAAAGACTAAGACTAAAAGAAACTTGTAATAATAATTAAATTAAGAAAGTAATCCCTTCTCTGATTATTTTTTGGTAGATTTACCTGGAGCTCCTGAGACACCGCACCTGAAAATGCTCCTGATCTGTAGTTCCATCAGGAAGGGTATCGCTCTTCTGTGTTTGTTCTCTGACTCGCCTCAAACGTGTCCATCATCACCGCATGAATAAAAAATGGAACATCAACACAATTATTGCCAAAAGTCGGTCGTGTTGATGTTACATGTTTTATTCATGAAGCACCTTTTGAGAACCTTCACGCTGCTTTGTTCAAATTTAAAGAGAACCTGCTTCCAGATCACGTGTTCTTTCAGGCGTTCCGCCGGGTTTTAAACGGCAGAACCGGACGCCCCTGAGAGCTGGTGTAAATTGCCGCAGGGTTATGAAGAGGCTGTAAATCGCCGGGCCGGTTCTGCAGGCCCGGTCGGGTCCGTTACGAGGGGGGGGAGGGGGGTGCTGATTTAAGGGCCGAGGCTTTGTCCTGCTGTAAATCTGCAAACGATGATGGGCCTGAGGAGCTGTGTGAGGGCGCATTGTCATTGAAATGGGCCTGCTGGTCCACGCTGGGGGTCGGAGGAAGAACCTGTTTGGATTTCTTTGGGATCCTGTTTGGTGTAAACGAGGGCGCCTCCCTGAAACGGTTCATCTCTGCTACAATGGAGGACCTCCAGCTACGTTTGCATCTCAAACGAGACAAGCAACGTCCTCCAGCCCCGGTTAACCCACAACCTCAAAGATACTCAAGATGCCACCTTCAGAACCTGCAGGCTGAACGATTCATCTGTTCTAAAAGCGAAATCGCAGCAGGCTTTTAGAATCACGAGGGCTGCAGAGGTTTCAGTAACGTTTATGAGTCTGGCATGTGACAGTAAAGTTTTTGTGTTTTTATTTTTGTTGAAAAAAAGTTTAAAGAAAAAAAGTAATTAGATCTTAACTCCAAATCGATCGCTCCTGGATCACAGCTACAAAAAAAGCAGTTTTCCTCTAAAAAAAATAATAAAAATGTTCTTTTTCTGATATTTTTGAATGTAACCATTTCTTATATTTATTTCAATTGCTGATATTATTTTTCGAATCAGGAAAAACCCAAAAAGTGACTTTACAGCGGGACAGACTTTCCGAGCGCCGGGCGGAAGTTGAAGAACAGCTTTTTGTGCTTCATTTCCGACCCATTTGTGGTTTAATGGCTGGTTTTGTGGCCAAATTTTTAGATTTTTTTTAGTTTCTTTTCAACCGTACGAACTAAATGAGTTTAAATCCCTCCGTAAAACGGCGTAAAGTTATTAATGACACATGAAGCAGTTCTCAAGCAGGGGTTATCACCACGTGCCACCGAGAGCGGCGTTCCTTCCACGCCTGGTGACACGTCATTAGAGGCAGTAAAGGCGAATCGCCGCACAAACCAGTGAGAAAGAAAAGCTCACACACTTCTAGTTTACACGAAATGTAAAAAGTGAGACGCGACCCCGTCCCGCTCATTTACAGCTTCAGCCGAAGGTCTTTTATGACCTTTTTAAGCTCAAACAGCAGCGAGAGACACGTCCTCTCCGACCTGCTGGGTGTGTCTCACTCAAAGGGCTCATCTCCACTACAATACACAGCCCCGCCCACATTTACACCTCAAACACACACACACACACACACTGTGAGGTTCCACACTCTCAGTGTCTATTTAATACCAACAGAACAAACAAAACACCAAACCTTTTGATAGACCTGTATCTATCTATCTGTTCATCCATCCGTCCATCCGTCCATCCATCTATTGTGGGAATCAGTTTTATAGCAGTATCCCAGTGTGTCTACATATATTCATTCAAGTTTAATCAAATCAAAGCCACACATTTTCTAATTGAATTCATTAAATTTGAATTAAAGCAATTAAGTGAATATCAAAAGGTTCCCAGAGCTCTACATATATATATAAATATAAATATAAATATATATATACATGATTGTATGCCAGAGTTTCCACATCCGCAGTGAAATTAGTGAAAATAATTACAGCGGCTGCAGTGAAAGACTGAGAGGTGAATATTCGGTGGATCTTAATAATAATTCACTGAATTCACAATGTCAAATCTGAAAGGTGTCCAAACTTTACACTTTTCTTTTCTTTAATTCAGAAGTGTGAATACACACTTACACCCAAACTGTGTATCTCATAATCGGGGGTGTTTCTGATAAAATGGTCCACTTTTGGTTTCTGTGTGTGTGTGTGTGTGTGTGTGTGTGTGTGTGTGTGTGTGAGAGAGAGAGAGAGAGAGAAAGAAAGAGAAAGGAGAGAGTCATTTTCTAAATGTTTTTTTCTCCACATTATGTTCTCACACCTTTGTTCCTTCACCAACACCTCCTACATCACACACACACACACACACTCATCTTCATCCTTGTGCACACATCCTCCTCTCCATTGCGTCTTTTTCCTTATGCACACACACACACACTTTACCGCTCCCTCACTTTATCTTCTTCCTCTTTCGGCAGTCACACACACACACACACACACACACACACACACACTCAGTCAGACCATTGTGTTGTTAGCGCTGAGGGAGGTTAACAGATTTAACAGGCTAATTACTATTCTGAAGCCTCCCCCGCTGACATGCTTTAAAATTGCGTATGATTTTCCCCCCACTGTCTTTGTCTCCACGGCGAAAAACCTGGTACGAGGAATTTGTCGCTGCGGCAACGGCACCTATCACGTTCCCCTGAAAACTTTCCCTTTAACCCTTTAAACATCCAGGCCCAACACACACACACAGCCCTCACTGTTACTGAATAACCCGAGGGACCGTCCTCTTCCTAAATCAGTCAGGGGCAATCATTTACTCCCACCGTGGAAAAGCTCTGAACTCCATTATGAGGTTTTACTAAAAAAAACAGGCCCAAAAGCAGCGTCGCGAATACGCAACGGCACAGAAAACAGGCTGAAAAAAATCCCTCTTTCGGATCCGAACCTAAAGGTGAACAAACGATGCAAAAACGGCTGAGCCTCGAGAAAGAGCGGCGCGCGGCAGTGAAGGACTGAAGGAGGAGAGAACGAGTGGGCCAGGAACCCCAAGGTGACTCTTGTGGAAAAATAAAGGAAGAAAAGCATTTGCGAGAGTCAGGCTGTGTCCAGTTTGCCGTGGCGACGGTGCTCCATGGTAACAGACAGCCATCCGTGAGGCTCCCGGGCTGCGCGATACGTCGCCTGTTAATCGTTATCGCGAGCGAGCGGCCTCTCATCGTTAATGCACAAGAACTGTTTACTTCATCTACAGAACAGAACTGAAGCCAGTGCAAAATCATTCACACAAAAGAGTTTATTCATATTTCCATTTGAACACATTTGGGATATTTTGTGTTCTTGAGGAAGCCTGGAGTCAA
>JABMDN010020565.1:0-10483 GCA_017165825.1 Hepsetus odoe
AACGTACTCACAGGTGAACAGAGCGTGTTGAGCAGATGGAAGGAATACTTTGAGGAGCTGATGAATGAAGAAAATGAGAGAGAGAGAAGACTGGATGATGTGAGAAGAGTGAACCAGGAAGTGCAGCAAATAAACAAGATGGAAGTAAGGGCAGCGATGAAGAGGATGAAGAATGGAAAGGCTGTTGGACCGGATGACATACCAGTGTAAGCATGGAGATGTTTAGGGGAGATGGCAGTTGAGTTTCTGACCAGATTGTTTAACACAATCTTGGCAAGTGAGAAGATGCCTGAGGAGTGGAGACGAAGTGTACTGGTACCGATCTTCAAGAATAAGGGTGATGCACAGAGCTGTAGTAACTATAGAGGGATAAAGTTGATCAGCCACACCATGAAGTTATGGGAAAGAGTAGTAGAAGCTCGGTTAAGAAAAGAGGTGAGGATCAGTGAACAGCAGTATGGTTTTATGCCGAGAAAGTGCACCACAGATGCAATGTTTGCTCTGAGGGTGTTGATGGAGAAGTACAGAGAAGGTCAGAAGGAGCTGCATTGTGCCTTTGTGGATTTGGAGAAAGCATATGACAGGGTGCCTAGAGAGGAGTTGTGGTTTTGTATGAGGAAGTCTGGTGTTACAGAGAAGTATGTGAGAGTAGTTCAGGATATGTATGATGACAGTGTAACAGTGGTGTGATCTGCAGTGGGAGTGACGGATGCATTCAAAGTAGAGGTTGGATTACATCAAGGATCAGCACTGATCCCATTCTTGTTTGCAATAGTAATGGACAGGTTGACGGACGAGGTTAGACAGGAGTCTCCGTGGACGATGATGTTTGCTGATGATATTGTGATCTGTAGTGAGAGTAGGGAGCAGCTTGAGGAGAACCTGGAGAGATGGAGATATGCTCTGGAGAGGAGAGGAATGAAAGTGAGTAGGGCAAAGACAGAATACATGAGTGTGAATGAAAGGGAGGAAAGTGGAGTGGTTAGGATGCAGGGAGTGGAGGTAACAAAGGTGGAGGAGTTTAAATACTTGGGATCAACAGTTCAGTGTAACGGCGAGTGTGGAAGAGAGGTGAAGAAGAGGTGCAGGCTGGTTGGAATGGGTGGAGAAGAGTGGCAGAATATTCAGTGTACCCGCCAACGACTGTGTCACAACGGGCACCTGTAGAGTCGTGGGAAAGGCTGATGAATGAACGAACGCTGGGAAATGGAGCGTTGGGAAAGTCGTTTAGAGCCAAAAGTGCAGAACTGAGCCAGTCTCAGCCGCACCATCCACACTTAATGCCGCCGACCGGCTGAGTCCTGAGCGTGATCGAGCGCGGCGTTAATTTTATGCGTGACTGGATGGAGAAACATCGTCGAGGCGGCGCCGAGGCACGACCGCTGTCAGGATAACTGACGTGTACTCGCTCGTAACCTCGACAGCTGTAGTAATTTTCTGATGCATGAACGATGTGGGGTTTTTATTGTGAAAGCGCTCTTTAACACACTCACACACACCAACACACTCCGACACAGCACGGCGGAAAACACGGCTCACAAAACATCTCAAAAACTACTGATGACAAAGGCGACGCGTGATAGAAGACACAGGGCGTGAAGAACGGGGTCCAATAATGATTTAGGCTCTAAATGAGGTCAGAGAGCCTGCTTAAAATGTAGGATTTTAAATAAAAAGGAAAATATAGAATAACAATAAAGGGTTGGTTATAAACTGTGTTTGGAGTAAATGAGAGTCGCTGTATCAAATTGAACGAAATCATTTTTCGGTTTGTCTTAATGTGGAAACAGGATTAACGATGGAAACCAAATGCACAAACATTAAAAACTTCACGAACAGTAACACATTTTCGGCCCATTTCGCCTCGCCCGCTGAAGTCATAAGGAGTGTTTCTACTGCCTGTAGAATGAGGCCCAGCCAATCAGAGCAGAGCTCACTTATACATATCATTCATGAATGCAGCGGAGGTCTAGTGTTCAGGGAGTCGGCCACAGAATCGGAAGACTGAGTTCAAACCCCTCATCTGTAGGTTGCCCTGAGGTACCCTTGAGCAAGGTACTGTCCCTGTCACTGCTCCCTGGGCACTTTCATAGCTGCCCCGTGCTGCACGGTGTTTGCATGGGTTGAATGCAGAGGTCCAGTTTGGTTGTGGTTCACTGTGTGCTGTGCTGTGACCTCGCAATGACAAGAATAGTCACTTTCACTTTCACTTAAAGGTTGTTTGTTCTAAACTGAGTAATACAGCGCGCTGTGCAAATGTCTTGAGCCCCTTGCTGCTTCACATTTAGCTTCCAAAAAGCCAGACGAAGGATCAGTTACGTCATAAACTGACCAGGATAGAAACTAGGAAAAGTGTTGGTTAAGGGCTCTTTAATCACCCCCTTCCCTCAGTTTGGGGTCCGTTTTTCCGACAGTTCGGGTACAAAAGTAGGGAGATGCGAAAAGATAAAAGTGATTAATGTTGGGAGGTTTGAAGGCGAGCTGGAAGCGATCCAATTAAATTTTTTCCTTGACTTTCGACTCTGTGAGCGGAGCCGGCGTGACACAAACGCTGAATTCAGCAAATCCTCAGCAGAAGAGAGACAGAGTGACATGCTCGGAGAGAAAAAGGGAGAAAGAGGGGGAGACAGTTGGAGGGAATAAGTGGAAAAGATGTCCTCGTGGAGAAATAAAGTGACGAGGTGCAGAATAAATCTTCATGGGAAGTGTTAGGAGCTCGATATTTATTCCATTTATGTTTTTATTTGCCCTTAAAGTTTAGATCGTTAGATCGAAGAACGGGATCTCATGTTATTCCAGGTGAAAGTGAAAGTGACTGTCACATTGAACCACGGTGAAATACATCCTCTTTAATCCACACTATCCAGCAGGGGGCAGGCCTTTCCAGCCCCCAGGGGGCAGTGACAGGGACGGTACCTTGATCAAGGGAACCTCAGGGCAACCTACTGGTCTGGGATTGGAACCCCAGGACTTTCTGATCCTGGGACCTAGTTCCTAAACACTAGGACACTGCAGCCACGCCCAGATTGGAATTATTGTCTCTGATTGGTCCACAAGCTCAACCCAAGGCACCGTTGGAGGCTCACAACCATTAATAACAGAGAAAAATGTAAAGAAATGAAAGGTGGCTCTAAACTTTTGCGCAAGTTCCACGCTTTATTTCTTCTCAAAATTCAGCATATTTAATTTCATTTAGAGGATTAATTAGATATTTTATTTCATTTTGATAGAATTTGAATTGAATTTAATAAATATGATTCAATTCCAATGTGTTTTTTAATGAACGCTCTGTTTATTTGAATAAATATGTATATTTTGTCCAAAATGATGCCGGAAATACATAAATCATTCTTGAAATTATTTTTAGAATTATTTTAAGAATTTTTAAAATATAAATTTAATAGAAGCTACAAAATTAGCAGAGAGAAACAATATGCTAATCTAAATTTGAATCTAATATAAATATCCTTTCTGTTTTATTGTTACACTGTAAACAGATGTCAGCGGGACTTTTATTTTGTATCATTAAAAGCTGGCTGGTATCGCTTATGTGAGTCTCCAGCACTTTAAAATCGTACTGGTCGGGATCTTCTCACCAGCGAGACACCATGGCGTGGTGTTTAGGGACGAGGCCTCAGGATCGGAAGGTTGCCGGATCGAATTCTGGACCAGAACGTTGACCTGAGGTTCCCTTCATTAAGGTACCGTCCCTATCACTGCTCCCTGGGTGCTGGATATGTGTGTTTGTGGGTTAAATACAGAGGATGCGTTTGGTTGTGGTTCACTGCGGGCTGTTCACGATGACTAACAGTCACTTTCACTTTCTCTTCATTTTCACTTTTCAGCCCCTGATCCGAGATCAGATTACTGTTATTATTTTTTCGTAAAGTGGTCTCAGATCTGTCCTCAGGGCAACATCATTCCGGCGGTTTATGTTCAGTGGTATGACTAAGGCCAATTAGTGTCGGTGATATCCTGTCCACTCGATGAAGAGACGATTCCGCTTATGGACTCCCCGTGTCCACCTTGTGCGTCTAATAACGCCGCCGTTCGCCCTTAATGGCAGATCAGTGTCTAAAGAGACTCGGCTATTCCCCGAATGGAGCTCTATTTTTAAACGCGGCCGTCCCTTCAGACCTGCGGCGGCCGCTAATGGAACTTCTCCTCCATTTAGGGCGAGAAAACTCTCCTTGTCTTTTCGCTTTGACCTTCCCCCTCCGTCGCCCTTTCAACTCCGCTCCCTCCGTTCTCCACCCCCAGCTCTGAATTAAGTAGGAGAAGCAAAACACACAAAGGCTGTCATTGTGTCTCCGCTGGATGACTGTGATTACACCGCCGGACCGCTGGACGCTTTTGAAAGCTTGGTTGGTCCCTGAAGGACTTTATCATCATGCCTGTGACACAGCAAGGACGGGTTCTGAATTAGGGACATGCTGGACCCACCAAGGGCAATACAGGCGAGACAGAGTTTAAAGAATAGTTAGAAGTAGACGTGAGTCACTGTTTTAGGGCCGATATCATAAATTGAATAAAATTGGGGGAAAAAAAAAACATCGCTTTTTTGGAAGTAAAAAAGTTTGTCCTGATATTGAAACATGATTGAAGTTGTCCATTCAAACCAAACTGCAAAAACATTAAAATCACCACAAAAGGTACGACGATTTTGGCCTGTTTAACCGGTTTAGCCCCGCCTATCAGGTTGAAATCATAAGGAGTGTTTCAGGCGGCACTACCTATAGAATGAGGTCCAGCCAATCAGAGCAGGGTTCATTTGCATATCATTCATAAAGGTTGTTTAAATTCTAAACTGAGTAATACAGCGCGCTGTGCAAAGGTCTTGAGCCCCTTGTTGCTTCTCATTTAGCTTCCAAAAAGCCAGACGTATTTATTTATTTAAAAATAATATATATAAATGATTTTACTATGCATTAATTAGGTTTTAATAATAATAAAATACAACAATACACAATTTATTATTATTATTATTAGTAGTAGTATTTTCATTATCATATGTCATTATTATTAGTATTGTTATTATTAGTAGTAGTATTATTATCATATGATTTCAATGTAATTAATTTAAATATTAATTAATGTATTTTTTAGATGTATATAATTCTATATTAAATATATAAAATTTAGTTTCCAAAATTCGTTCGAATTTGTCTCTTGGTTTCTCTGAAGGTTCCCACTTAAAGACAGACGCTCCAAGTCGTTTCCTGTGTTTCGGTCTCCAGCGTTCGGAGCCGAGTTCTCTGAGGAGTTTAATAAATTTTCTTGCGCGACAAGCTCTTATGAATAACGCATGCACTTCTCTCATAGATTTATTGGCTTCCCAAGCTACAGAGGGAGAGATTCAAGGGGACTGAAATATATTTGGGTGGAAATAAATTACGCTGCTTGTTTGGCGTCTTGCTGAGTAAAAAAAAAAAAGTACGGTAACTTCATTAGAGGGATCATTAAGCTCAGGACGACTCGCATCATGTAAAAGTGCCTGTAAGGTAATTAAAGTGTTGTATAATCTCACTCCCCGATGCTGGAACTCGTTATTGCAGCTTATTGGTGGGGTGGGGGAGGGGGAGGGCAAAACATATATATTTTTTTTCCAAACAAGAGAACCATTGTTTTCATCACTGTTACTCTACAGTACTTTAGTACATCACTGTTACTCTAAAGTATTTTAGTACATCACTGTTACTCTACAGTACTTTAGTACATCACTGTTACTCAAGTATTTTAGTACGTTACTGTTACTCTACAGTATTTTAGTACATCACTGTTACTCCTCAGTACTTTAGTCATTACTGTTACTCTACAGTACTTTTGCCATTTTCTTTTCATCATCTTTCTTTTCCTTTTAATGTTCTCCAGATCTTCCTGAAGGACAGTGTTGTTGTCTCTCATGTTCAGTCCAGTCTCTGTACCTGAGCAGTTCTCCAGATCTTCCTGAAGGACACTGTTTGATAGCTTTTTAGATTTTTTCTAGGTCTGACACTTGAACATTAATTCAATCTTCTTAAGATGCCAAAGGTAAGACCATCTGGCAGGAAACAGTGTTTCTCCACCAACAAGGTGATCCCAACAAAATATAAAGAGAAGAGGGGTTCAGGACTTTTGCACGGTGCTGTAAAATGTGGAGCTGAATTATTAGATAACGTTACTGTCAGAAACGACAGCTTCTCTGGTTGAAGCGCTGACCTAGTCACAAGCACTGGCATGGAAATAAATTAAGTAAAGCTGAAAAGCTTGAAAGCACCTCTCCATCACAGTGAAAAACAGAGAAAGTTAAACAAATGCTAATGCCTCTTCGGCGACCTGGAACGTCTAGGAAGCGCTGGGTGTCAAGGATCTCTCGAGCTGAGTGGCCTTCGCTCTATTCCAGAGCAGACGCTTTTCCTGGAGAGCCTCTTTTATTGTTCCCTGTGAATTAATCATCCTCCCTCCAACCAGAGCAACATCCGTGGCCATTGAGAAGATTCTGGAGAATCAGAAGAAAGTGGAAGAGGGGGAACTGAGACGAGTGAGACGAGTGAAGGAAGTGTCTTCGAATCGCTACTTGTCTTCCGTTAGCACTGATAAACTATTCGCTCCATCCCGGAGAAGGGTTGCCGAGAGGGCATGCCAGGGACGATCAGAGAGATGCCGTCTCTAAGTAGGTTTGCATGGAGGGAAAGATAGACTAAACGAGAGGGAGAGAGAGCGACGGAGGGAAAGGCGAAGAGATAAAAATAGCTTAGCCAGAATATTAAGTGATGAGGAAATTAGATGGGAGAGGAGGAGACGCTGGTATTCATTCATGAGAGAGTGAGAGAGAGAGAGTGACAGAGAGAGACGGAGGTTCATCTTCTTGACACTCTTTTAGAGTTTTTCCTGTTATAGTCATAATGTCCGCTTTATTTTGTCCACCTACATTGGATGGGACATTTGGGAGGGGCTTGGTAGGTTGTGCAGTTTTTCAGCCCCCCCAGGATGTCCATCGATGGAAAGAGACGTTTAATCTCACGTGTACATGGGAGGGGTTTCCGATAAAGTGGCCACGTAGCGCGTGCTGTGGAGAGAAGGAGCCTCCCTGATGATATCTGACCAGTTCCCTTTGGTTTCGGGGAAGAAATGGGTTTTTAAATGGACTGCAGTTTAGTTCAGTGACTTTTGGTGTTTCTTAAAACGTGGCCAAATGTAGCTTGAAGGACAAACAATCTGTGGAAATGAAACCTGTCTTAATGAGTACAGTTACTCTGTGATACACTGACACACCAGTCATTCATTTAACATCGAGATAAAGGAATACATTAATCACTACTGTTACTCTACAGTACTTTAGTACATTACTGTTACTCTACAGTACTTTAGTCATTACTGTTACTCTACAGTACCTTAGTACACTAATTAGTTTCTCTACAGTAGTTTAGTACATTAATCACTACTGTTACTCTACAGTACTTTAGTACATTACTGTTACTCTACAGTACCTTAGTACATTACTGTTACTCTACAGTACTTTAGTACATTACTGTTACTCTACAGTACCTTAGTACATTACTGTTACTCTACAGTACTTTAGTACATTACTGTTACTCTACAGGACCTTAGTACATTAGTTACTATACAGTACCTTAGTACATTACTGTTACTCTACAGTACTTTAGTCATTACTGTTACTCTACAGTACCTTAGTACATTAGTTAGTTTCTCTGCAGTAGTTTAGTACATTAATCACTACTGTTACTCTACAGTACTTTAGTACGTTAGTTACTCTACATGACTTTAGTCACTACTGTTACTCCACAGTACTCTAGTACATTAGTCATTACTGTTACAATGTAAGGTGATATATTTTTAAGTGGCAGATGGGCTGTAAGCGTTTCTGATAAAAAGGCCACATCCTGTTAAATACAAGGTTGCCGTTGAGAACGAAGTGGACACTCTGTGTAAATTAAACTCGCCTTATCGCCGCGCTCCTCTCAGCAACCAAGGATTTGTTTGTGACATCGACTCCAGCAGTACTGCATGCGCGTCTTTAACCGCCGCTAGCGGATTGAGCGATAGAAACCCGGCGTCATGATTTACTGCAGGCAGTGATGGACCAGCTCCCATCAGATTAACCCCAGATTAGCATCAGAGTCAGATTGGATTTAGAGATTATGGAAAAGAGGCAGCGCTTTAATCCGTGCGGAATGGCCGGATTGCACTAACACCTTGTCTGAAAGCAGCTTATGTTGTAATGGCTGATGTAAACATTACATTACGGTGGGCTCCTCTATTAGCCGGAGCTGCATGCTGCGAACGCTGGAGCTCCTGCGCACTGCTGATGGGAGGGAAATCTCACCGCTGGCGTTCCTTTTCCTGCCTCATTACGACCCTGAGTGTGTTTTATAGCACCTGCGTCTTTGCTATTGTTCTGTCATTGGTCAATTGATGAACCAACCGCCTCCATTCTGTCGTTTGTGCGCTAATTAACATCTGCAGCACGGCGCTGTGATTGCAGGGAGCTCCTATTGTGTTGCTTTAAAGCCTCTTCCTGAAGTATCTTCACTTAACTTTGATTTATTTCTGTTTATGCTGAGGAACGACTCACCGCTGTTAATTTCTGGGGGAAGTTAAAAGCCCTTCGGTTTCATAAAAGTGGTTAAATAGCACGTAAATGATGATCTGATCGAGTCGGACCCAGATGACTAATGTGGTTAATGAATTAGATCTCGCTCCCTAGGCCCTGGGAGACCGTGTGTGTGTGTGTGTGTGTGTGTGTGTGTGTGTGTGTGTGTTGAAGGCTGAGAGGCTTCTGAGTAAGTGCTCGAGTCTCCTTTAGGAAAAGCACTCAGAAGAGGCCAGATAATCACTGTGTGAGCTTGTGTTCCACATGCAGAGTCTCTGTGTCTCGTTTTTTTCCTTTTTAAAGAAATTAAGAGCAAATATCGACGTTACTGTTACTCTACAGTACTTTAGTCATTACTGTTACTCTACAGTACTTTAGTACATTACTGTTACTTGATAGTACTTTAGTACATTGTTGTTACTCTACAGTACTTTAGTACATTGTTGTTACTCTACAGTAGTTTAGTACATTAGTCATTACTGTTACTCTACAGTACTTTAGTGCTTTAGTACATTACTGTTACTTGATAGTACTTTAGTACATTGTTGTTACTCTACAATACTTTAGTACATTAGTCATTACTGTTACTCTACAGTACTTTAGTGCTTTAGTACATTACTGTTACTTGATAGTACTTTAGTACATTGTTGTTACTCTACAGTACTTTAGTACATTGTTGTTACTCTACAGTAGTTTAGTACATTAGTCATTACTGTTACTCTACAGTACTCTAGTCATGAAAGTGAAAGTGACTATTCCTGTCATTGCAAGGTCACAGCACAGCACACGGTGAACCACAATGAAGTTGGACTTCTGCCTTTAGTCCATGCACAAACACACACCGTGCAATAGGGGGCAGCTGTGAAAGTACCTAGGGAGCAGTGACAGGGACGGTACCTTGCTCAAGGGTACCTCAGGGCAACCTATTGGTAAGGAGTTTTAACCCTCAATCCTCCGATTTTGTGGCCGACTCCCGAATCACTAGACCACCGCTGCCTACTGCACCACTGCATTACTGTTACTCTACAGTACTTAATACGTTACTGTTACTCTACAGTACTTAATATGTTACTGTGACTCTACAGTGCTTAATGCATTACTGTTACTCTACAGTACTTAATACGTTACTGTGACTCTACAGTACTTAATGCATTACTGTTACTCTACAGTACTTAATACGTTACTGTGACTCTACAGTACTTAATACGTTACTGTGACTCTACAGTACTTAATACATTACTGTTACTCTACAGTACTTAACGCATTACTGTTACTCTACAGTACTTAATACGTTACTGTTACTCTACAGTACTTAATACGTTACTGTTACTTTACAGTAATTTAGTACATTACTGTTACTTTGTATGAGAGGTTGGACAGTAAAGAGGGAGAAAAGGACCTTTACCGATTGGCTAGACAGAGAGACAGATCTGGGAAAGATGTGCTACAGGTCAGGACGATTAAAGATAGAAATGGAAACGTACTCACAGGTGAACAGAGCGTGTTGAGCAGATGGAAGGAATACTTTGAGGAGCTGATGAATGAAGAAAATGAGAGAGAGAGAAGACTGGATGATGTGAGAAGAGTGAACCAGGAAGTGCAGCAAATAAACAAGATGGAAGTAAGGGCAGCGATGAAGAGGATGAAGAATGGAAAGGCTGTTGGACCGGATGACATACCAGTGTAAGCATGGAGATGTTTAGGGGAGATGGCAGTTGAGTTTCTGACCAGATTGTTTAACACAATCTTGGCAAGTGAGAAGATGCCTGAGGAGTGGAGACGAAGTGTACTGGTACCGATCTTCAAGAATAAGGGTGATGCACAGAGCTGTAGTAACTATAGAGGGATAAAGTTGATCAGCCACACCATGAAGTTATGGGAAAGAGTAGT
>JABMDN010020575.1:0-7500 GCA_017165825.1 Hepsetus odoe
TCTGGATGTTAGGAAGGTGATGGAGGATAGAAATAATGGAAGATTAACTCAGATGTTCAGAGTGAAGTAAGGAGTCTGTTCTGAAGATGAAAGGAGGAGAAAGGACAGATAACTGGGGAGATGAAAGGAGGAAAAGATAAAGATACATGTAAACTTCTTAAGTACAAGAATAAACTATTTGCATGTTTTTACCCATATCGTCGTTTAGTCAAACTAAAGCTTTTAAGAAAATAAAAGGCAGCGGTGGTCTAGTGGTTAGGGAGTTGCCCCGCATCAGAAGATTGTGGGTTCGATTCCCTCACAAGCAGGTTGCCCTGAGGTACCCCTGAGCAAGGTACCGTCCCCGTCACTGCTCCCCGGGCGCTTTCAATAGCTGCCCACTGCTGCACAGTGTTTGTGTGCATGGGTTAAAAGCAGAGGTCCAGTTTCGTTGTGGTTCACACTTGCTGTGCCGTGACCTCGCAATGACAAGGCTTGTCACTTTCACTTTCAAATGATTTTAAATATTATATTATTTTGAAACCAGACTTTTGACAAATGTAAGCTGCACAAAATTATTCCCAGAAATCATAAAAAACTCAATTTTTCTCATAACGGGTCAAACTTAAACAAAAAAAACTAATTATAATTTTGACATTTTTATTCACTCGAAATTCAGCAACAAACACCAAACACACTGTAATATGAACACGTCTGGCAACATCTTTCTGAAGAAGTGAGTGTCCTCCTGCAGGAAGCAGAAGCTGGATATTTACACAGTGCAAAGAAACCCTGTACAGAGTCCACAAGACACGGCAGAGTCCAAAAAAACAACACTGAATTATCACCGTGAAAACATTCTGTACAAAATAAATCCCTTTTTAATCAGGCTTCTCCGTAAACTCTGATCAGAGCTGCACATTTCTCTCCTTCTTCCATCCGTTCCACATTTAAAAACACATCATTACATCAATTAAGATAACCGTCCCTCTTTTTCCTGTTTGTCTCCTCACCTCGCGTCTCTCTTTGATTCTGGATTGATTCGTTTGATTCAATTTATTGGATTTGACTCATTGGATCCAGTCTGTGTTGTTGGGAAAGTGTGTGTGTGTGTGTGTGTGTGTGTGTGTGTGTGTGTGTGTGTGTGTGTGTGTGTGTGTGTGCGTGTGTGCGTGTGTGTGTGTGTGTGTGTGTGAGAGAGACATGCTGACACTGAATAAATGACATCATTTGAAACATTTAAATCTCTTTTTCTTGTCCTTCATGATAAAACAGCAGGCCCTTTGATCTTGTTTGTTTACTGTACATTAGTGTTGATGATCAGATATGTTGATCAGATTAAAGTTCTGTTTGGAGGAAGACCACCGCCCCCTGGTATTGGTTCAGTCAGTCTTATTCATCAGAGGACATAAACCTGTCCCCCATCTTTCTCTCAGGTTCTGTGTCTGTTCTCTTTGGACGGGGGGAGGGAGAGAAGGGGGACGGGGTTTTAAGGTGGAGTGGGGGTGTAGGTGGACGTGGACGCTTATGCGGGAAAACTGTTCGTCTGTTTGCGTTTCACTGCTCAACTGAGTTCTAATCCAATCAGAATCCACTCCAGAAAACCCAACCAATCAAGTCAGAGTGACTTAATTATTCCGAAAATAATGTGTTTAATAGAAAATATACACAAATTCAGACTGTTATTTTTAACTTCTCCAGATAGAAGCCTTACAAACAGTGAGTTTCCTTCATTTCTTTGTCTTAAAATCAGTTTTATGGAAAAGGTTATCATGTGGCATTAATTTAATCATTACTTTTGAGTTATTTGTGCATGAAAGGTGTTTTTAGCTGCCAAAAAATAGCTGTTATTTTATGGCTTTCTAAACATTTTAGAAACATGTTTGCATGTCATTATTTTAAATGTATTTTTCATTTGAAATGTAATGAGGTGTGCTGAGCAATTGAATAAATAATAAATGTTTTTTTATATCAGCAAAATCATTTTTGCTATGTTCGTATTCCTTTTTTAAAAAATGTTAATATTTGTTCCTACTTCATTAAAGACACGAGTAAACATTGCGTTTCAAACGACGGCTTGATTTTTTCATTTTTTAAACACTTGTGTGCATTTTTTAAACACTAAATAGAATTAATAACCAACTGGGAAAAGAGTCTTGAGATAAATAAGTAACAAATACCAAAAATGAAAGCGTCTGATTGGCTTCAATTTTCAGAAATGAATTCCTGAATTACCAGCTGGGAAACATGCATCTCTCTGCACCTGGTGTGTTTTGTTAAACACATTTTAAAAAATGCAATTTTTTAATTGAACTTAATTTAAAAAAAACATTATTAAATTTGCATCATTTTGTTCTTTATTCTTAAGGCAAAAAAAGGTGCATCCACTTTTCAAGACCTCTAAATCTCAGGCCAGATTAGAAGTATTAGAAATTTGCAGCCTGTCTTTTTGGAGCGATGCTAACGTGCTGTCAAATCTGAGACCGTCAGTCAGAAAAGATCATTATTTGGTGGATTGTATGTATTTTTTTGTTTGTTTTTTGGAGTAAATATTAACTATAGTGGCTTAAGTTTGTTGAGACAGTATTTCAGTGTGTTTCACTCTTCGGGGGGACAGTCGGTGGACCGAATGAGGGTGATTAGGCATCAGTGGCCGTCAGTGGACTGGGGGGACACATGGCGTCCAGGTGCTGGATCGAGGGGGGCCGGTTTGGGGTTTTGGAACACAGTAATACGCTGGAATCAGCCTCACACTTTGTGGTCCTGCTGTGCCACAGAGCTTCGGCTTCGGGCGTCCTCAGCGCCAGACCCCCTCCGACCCCGGGCAGGACTTCAGACTTCACCATGGAAACGCATGGCTTCACCATAGAAATGCCTGGCTTCACCATGGAGATGCCTGATTGGTTCAGCTTGATCAGCACGTCCAGGGAACGCTTCCTTCTCTCTTTGGTCTCGCTTCTTTCTTCCTCCTCCGTTTCTCCTCCTTCCCGCTCGTCCTCCTCCTCCTCCGTCTCCGAGCACCACGTTTCGTCCTTCGCCTCTTGCTGCAGGGGAATCTCCGCCATGGCAACCACATCCTTCTTGACGGACAGGTCTAGGGGTCCTTCGCTCTGGCGGGACGTCCTCTCCAGGGCTTGCTGGATGTGGGACAGCTCTGAGCGGATTTTGCCCAAGTGAGCCCACAGGTGTCGCTGTTCGGGCTGCAGGACCGCCTGCCGCTCGGCATGCTGGTACTCCTGCAGGGCAGAGGAGAGGTCACGCAGAAGGGCCGCCGCACAGCTCTCCATCCCTACATTCATCCCTCGCTCCTTCTCTTCGCCCTGCTCCCTCGCTCTCTCCGAGCCGTGGTGGGGGGAGGAGCCAGGACTGGGGGGGCTGATGACAATATGTTCATCCTGAGAGCGCAGACTAGAAAAGGAGGGAAAAAAGAGAGGAAAAAAGAGAGAGATAGTGAGGGAAAACAGGTAAACTAATAGGCGAGAAGAGATTGAAACAGGAAGAAAAAGGGAAAATAGGAGTAAAATGAATTGTGATGGATTGAGAAATAGCAACATGATAAAAATATACATATTCCAACCCAGTTATAGTCATTCAGGCAAGACTTTCTTAAAACTGCAACAGAAGTCCAAACAACTTCATTCATCTCAAGGGAAACTGATTTTTCTTCACCAATAGACTGACAGATCCACCCGCAGACACAAAGAGAAATGCACAAGAAAAATGGAGAAAATGAAATATATGGAATAAAAATTCAGTGTCAAATAAACTAGTATATTATTAGTGTATTAGGAAAATAAAATGAAATACATCTTCTGTATTTAATTTATACACACTTATCCAGCAGTGATGGGGACAGTACCTTGCTCAGTGTAACTTACTGGTCTGGGATTCAAACCCACGACCTTCTGACCTTCCATCCTGCCCTTTAGAAGATTAAATGAGGCCTACCTGCTGTGCAGGATCAGCCGGTCGGCCGTGATGGTGGCGCTGGGTGTGGGACGGTCAAGAGGAAAAGAAAGCATCGTTTTTTTCTCCGCTGGTGCATTGTGGAAGTCCACGGTGGGCGCCGCCCTCTTCACCCCCTGCTCTTTACCGTCCCGGGGCTGCAGCCGGCTGGGTGAGGTCCAGGCTGCGTTGGAGGCCTGAGCGTTTGCAGGCCGGAGCGCCGGAACCTTCCACATGTTGAGTTTGGGGGGGTACGAGGGGGCAGTAGAGTCCAGAGCCACGCCCGCCTTCATCGACTTCGCCTGATCTCCTGTAGGGCCCAGATAAACGAATAAATAAATACATCTTTACCGTAGCATCGCTGTTGTTCAGCAGCTCTGTGAGATTGGCGCTGCAATTAAAGAATAACTGAAAGACTGAGAATCATTACATTTCTAGTCCAAAAAAAGCCATGAATTCATTTAAACATAATAAATTAAGCATGAAATATTTCATGATTTTTTAGCTCCTGCTGTCCTACTGTCCCAACCTTACGGCCACTTTAAGCTTCTCTTTTAATCCTAAATCTAAATAACATGCCCAGCTTCAAATCAGTAGCCTCTATTGTTTTATACACACAAACCTTCAGAAATATTACCTTATTATTGGTTTCTTATTATTGGTATTACCTTATTATTGGTATTATTTTTTCATTGCAAAAAGCATTAATAATACAATAAATAAGTAGAAAATGTAAAAATAATTTTTTATCATTATAATTAATTATATAATATAATTAACAATATAATTATAATTATATTGTCTTAAAATTTCATCACCACTTTTATTTATTTTAATATTTTCATAACACATTTTATTGAGTTTATCTTATTTTTTTTACATGTTATTTTTTATTAGAACCAAGCTCTAATTAATTTCATATTAATTTCATTAGAACATTCCAGAAATTAATTTATTGATATTTATTAGAATTTGTTTTAGTTGTTTATTTTATTAGAACTTAATTTATGATATTCATTTATTAGAACTTCATTCTGCTAATCACATTTTTCACTCTTATCCACAAATCTGTATTTTATATATTCTATAATCTTCATTCAGATTCATTTTATTTGAACTCCTTTTTGGATGATAAATGTATATTTATTCTTCGTTCTCCTGATACTGCCTTGCATATTACATTAAATTATTAAATTATACTTTTATTGCAATGAAAAGGAAATTAAAATGTGATGCCGTTTTTACCGAAGGTGTGCTCGCAGAGGAAGGGGTAGTAGAGTCTGGGAGGGGACAGCAGGGCCCGGTCCGAGTGTGTGTGAGTGTGTGTGAGCTGAGCGGCTGATGCCAGGAAGGGCAGGGGGCCGATCTGAGCTGGGCTGGTCGCCGTGGTAACGGCCGCAGCGGCTGCACTGGCGGCACTGAGGGCGGGGTTGAGGTAAGAGAAGAGTCCAGGGGTCACGGGGGTCAAGGGGTATCCGACCCCTAGCAGAGACAGGTTGAGGCCGGGGGCATCCGGGCAGTCAAGGTGACCCTGGGTCAAAGGTGGGGGGTAACAGGGGAGAGACCCGGCGGCCACGGTGTCCGACTTGGGCTTAGGGTTGGGCGCCTGGTTGCTAAGGAGACGGAACTGCTCGGACAAGAGGGCGGCCGGGCCGGACAGGCAGGTTTTGGACAGTCGGTAGTGTCGCAGCTTGGCCTCCACTTCTACTGACCGCGCCCTGAGCAGCTGCTCCTCCAATGAAAACACGTCAGCCATCACAAGCTCCGCCTCCTGCTTCGGCCCCTCGTTGGCCGACCCGTTCAGGTTCGTTCCTGCCGCTTCTGCCTGGGAGGCCCCTCCCTCTGCTTCCCGCTCTTCCATCTCCATCTCTTCTGCCTCATTGAAGTGGAGGTCCAGATTTTGAGGTGGGCCCGAAACGTCCTCCGCCCCAGCGCCCCCTTCTGGCTCCTTTGCCAGACTGTTACGAGAGTTCAGCGCCCCCTGCTGGAGCCGCAGGTGATCTGCGTGGAGCAGGTTGCCTTTCTTATAAGGCCAGTCGGACTCGATGAGCAGGGACAGGGAGTTCTTGCACAGGCTGTACTTCATGTGGTTGTACAGGTGAGATTTCTCCATGCAGGTGAACGGACACTGGAAACATTTGTAGTTGTACGGCTTGCCGAAGGGACGCGGGATGTAGTGTGGCTTTTTGGGTTTCCTCTCCTTATGTTGCTTACAGCCCGAAGCCACTTTACACTCCTCCTTCGGCATGGTGGAGGAAGGAAGAGAGGACGGAGTGGATGAACGAGTGTTGAACGAGAGCTCCTGGATGTGTGTGATGGCGGGATTGTGAGTGTTTAAAATGTTTGCGTGTGTTTTTCGTTTTTTTTAGGCAGCCTCATTCGGGACCCAGGAGAAATAAAGCCATTGGATTTCACACCGCAGCTGCAGAGGGAAAGAGAAAGAAAATGTCAATTATAACCTTGTGCATTTTCATAAAAAAATAATCTATCTTGGTGATAAAACTAAAGTTTCATTGATTAAAATTGAAATGTGTTTCATTTGTGTCCAAACAACTGTCAGGTCTGCGTCTCAAACGGAGAAGAAAACGGTGAAGAACCTGCTCTTTTAACAGATTAAACTCTGATTCATTCTTTCATTCAGACGTCCGTCCCACTGACCGTGCCATCGAGCCCTTTTTTCTAGAAAATTAGGTCTAATTTAATTCTGTTTTCATTTTTTGTCTCTCAGATGATCTCTCATATCTGCCCATCAGCTGGAGAAGCATAAGAATTCTGCTCCAGTTTAAATGCACTGCCATTAAAGCTAAAAGGGGAGCATCACCAAATACTGAAATTCTAAAAAACTGTAAATATTTCAAAGGATCTGCTGCACTCTCACACTGTAATAGTGACATAAATCTGGCATGAATGTGTTTTAACTTCAAGAAGAATATGAAAAATGTTCACTGATGGTGTCAGATTCAGACCTCTGTGTGTAAAATATCTATTAGTGTTTCAATAGAACGTAGTGGAATAAATCCAGACAATTAATTACGGCAGAACAAAAACCTAAAGTTTATTCAAAAGTGTGTTTGTGCAAGAGCATTTGGGTGTATTTGTGTGTGTGTGTGTGTGTGAGTGTGTATGTGTGTATGATGCCACTAGCCTGTCTCGAGGGACTCTGGTCTGTTCTCACTCTACCTGCCATCCTTCATTACTTCCAGCGCACACACACACCAGGCCGCATATTTGTGCGTGTGTGCGCGCGCGTGTGTGTGTGTGTCTCAAGGGGGCTGCACCTGTTCACTAGCTGCAGGTTTTGGTGCGTTTTTCTGCAGGACCCTGGAGGTCAGCTATAGGCGCCACATGGTGAGGGCGAGGGGTGTGTGTGTGTGTGTGTGTGTGTGTGTGTGTGTGTTGTAATGAGGGACTGGGCCTGGACCCAAAGGGCATCATTAGTGAAGGGATGTGGGTCAAGGCAATAGTGTCTTCAACCCCTCACCCCCCTCTTTCCTTTCTTTAAATGTCCCTCGTTTTCTCTCCTTTCATTAAAAACCCTCGCTCTCCCGTCCTCCCTCACCAACTTGATCATTTCTC
>JABMDN010020597.1:0-11363 GCA_017165825.1 Hepsetus odoe
ACTCTGCAATACTGTCCTGCTATTTAAAACTGGAAGTACATTTAAAGTATTTAAATATCCTCTGGAAATAAGAAGTTCTTCTGGTCTTCTGCTCTGATAGTGCAGATCTGTGGAGATGAGAATGGGATCTCATGTCATTCAATAAAGGCCAGTTTCTGATTGGTCAGTTCAACCCAAGGTATCATGGTGGTGAACAATCATGTTAGCAACAACAACCCAGAGAAACAGATCAATAATCTCAGAAGATATTCAGTGTTGGGTTTATCATGATGGCTTTGGTTTCCAAACAGCAGTGTCCCTTTATGGGCAAAAAAAAGGTTTTTACAGCCGTTGTCACAAAGCAGCTTCACAGAATCCGGTCTCCAAGTAAGTAAGCTGAGGGACAGATACAGAACTCCCTAGAACAGGAGGCAAGTGTGTCCCTCTCCAGCATCCCACCTGCATCCCAGAACCCCTGGATCTGCACCTTTCACTAACAGGAAGATTCATCACTAAACCCAGACTAAACCAGTTAGTCTTTAGTCTGGACTTAAACACTGAGAGTGTGTCTGAGTCCCGGACAGTAGCTGGAGGACCGTCCCAGAGACTTCCATACTGAGAGTGTGTCTGAGTCCCGGACCGTAGCTGGAGGACCGTCCCAGAGACGGTATGCTGGGGTCTGCTGGTGTGGTAGAATCGCGGAGAGGGACAGAGGGAAACTAAATAAACTGGTCAAGAGGGCCAGCTCTGTCCTGGACTGTCCGCTGAAATCCATCGAGCAGGTAGGGGAGGAGAGGATGTTCTCCAAACTAACATCCATCATGGACAACACCTCCCACCCCCTACACGAGACTGTAGGAGCACTGAGCAGCTCGTTCAGCAGCAGACTGTTACACCCGCAGTGTGAGAAGGAGCTACCGCAGGTCATTCCTACCTGCAGCCACCAGACTCCACAACTCATCATTACTTATTTATTATTACTCATTTATTATTATTGTTGTTGTTGTTGTTGTTTTTATTGTTATTGTTATTGTTATTATTATTTATTGTTATTATTATTGTTATTATTACATTTACACTTATTTGTTTATTTATAATTTATTTATTTACTATTATTACTATTATTATTATTATTATTATTATTATTATATATTATTATATTCTCACTGTGTATGTTTATCTTTCCTTATCGTTCCTGTCTCCCTGTCTTTATTTTCTTTATTTCTTTGTTAATTGCCATGTAATTATGTATATGTATATATAGCTCATGTATAGCTCTTGTATATGGATGTCCTCGTTCTTTATATATATATATTTTTTATATTCTTTTTACATTCTTTCTGTCTTTCTTGTTAAAGAGCCCTGTAACACCCAAATTTCTCATTCGTGGGATCATAAATGATTATTCTATTCTAAAAGACCAGGCTTGCCTTCAAAAGTAGACCAATTATCTAAATACCCCACATTCTTTCCCGAGCACCATTTGGACATCCAGCAAATCCAGAGCACATTACGCCTTATTGTCTGTTTAAATGTACAACCTCTGTAACATGACGCTTAGTTACCTCTGACTGCGGCAGAGCAATTTCATTAACCCCTTCATGAAGGACCAGCCTTCCATACCTGTGACCAGCTAACAGTCCAAGATTCCCTAAGAGGTCCGGGGCCCTGGCTCCTGAAATACAGCCAACACTAGCTGGCTCATGTGACCCCGGCGTCTACAGTGGCAGGAAGTGGCTTTTCTACATGTCCTGCCATCAGTGTCAGGGCTGAGAATCATGGTGCCAGTGAAGAACAGAACTCTCCTCTATGAAGCAGAAGTGTCCACTTGTTTAGGGATGAGGCCAAAGGATCTGAAGGTCATGGTCCAAATTCCAGACCAGTAGGTTCCCCTAAGTTTCCCTCGAACAAGGTACCGTCCCCATCACTGCTCCCCAGGCGCTGGATACGGCTGATCCGTACTAGACAGTGTCTGTGGATTACTGTCTTTACCGTCTCCGCTCTTTCAGGTGGACATCAAAAAGGACTCTTCCAGACATTGTTTGTATAAAACTTGACAAAAGATTCACGTTTTCTCCATCATTACTGCAGCAAACAACTGTGGCAGCAGATTCTTCTGAAGTGACAGAAGAAAAGCTGCGCTAATTACTAACAGACGAGATTCACAAGCAAAATGAGCCGATGGTAAAAAATGACTTCCTTGTGGGACTTCCAGAGGAGAAATGAAGTGTTAGTTCAAGCAAAAACACTGAATCAGCAGATTAAAATGAAATAAAATATTGCTGGAAGAATTAAATCAGTTTAAAGGGCCAGTCAAATCATTTATTATTTTTTTAATGTATACATTTAATATGTGTTATATAATAATAAAATATATCATATAAATAATATACACCTTTTTTATTATTATTGTTGTTATATAATTGTTATTATATAATAACAATATTATTATTGTGTTGTCATTTAGTTGTTTTGTTACTGTTTTTATTTAATTATCGTTGAAATATATAGCGTTTAACCATATTACGGTGAGGCTCAGAAACCATGAATAATGTTTAAAAAATAATGCACTATAAATAACTCATTATATTATTATTATTATTATTAGTGTTTTGTTTATTTAAGTGCATGAATAAATAACTAAATGAATACATACATAAATATATAAATAAATACAAATAACTGAATGTCCATGACAAGTAATGTGTGCAGTGATCTCCATGAGTGTACATCTTTGACTGCTTTTAATGAATAAATGCTGATTATTGTATGCACTCTCTTTAATGGCACGTCATTTTTAATTATTTCAATAAAAAATGTAGGTTCATTTACCGTAAAACCTCTTAACTTCTCATCTCTCCCGAAATGTCTCGTTTATCCAAGGTATCACCACGGTCCTCACCATGACCACCATCAACACACACTTGCGGGAGACTCTTCCCAAAATCCCCTACGTCAAAGCCATCGACATGTATCTGATGGGCTGCTTCGTCTTCGTCTTCCTGGCGCTGCTGGAGTACGCGCTGGTCAACTACATCTTCTTTGGCCGCGGGCCGCAGCGACAGAAGAGGGCGGCGGAGAAAGCGGCCACCGCCAACAACGAGAAAATTCGGATGGATCCTAACAAGGTACGCGGGATTCGTCACGGAGCGACTGACAGGCAGGGAGGGAATTAGTGGGTTGCCTTGAAAGTGTCGTGTTTGAGTAGAAAACCATCTGAATCTGTCACAGGAAAGAGCAAGATTCCTGATTTTATTTGAGGCGCGAACTGGCAACAGTACACAAGATAGAAACATCAACGCGCGGCTGTCACGATGAAGAACTTTCTGTGAACTGCAGAAACACCAAAAAGAAGTTCTTAGTTTGAATGTTTCTTAATGCATGAGATAAGAGTCATTTTAATCATTTAATGATTTCATTTTGGGATCTTTTTTCAGTAAATATTGCTTTTAATGCAGAAATAAATGGCTGCTTGCCCTGGAATCATCTTAGCATGAGGCCTCTGCAGAATCCTTATTACAGGGTGGTGATGGTCTAGTGGTGGTTCCTGTCTACGGTCCTGTGGCTCAAGAGGTCCCAGGTTCAATCCCACCTCCAGCACTACCACCACTGGGTCCCTGAGACCCTGAACCCTGAGTGTCTCCAGGGGGGACTGTCCCTGTAATCAGGACATGGAGACACTCTGGAGAAGAGCGTCTGATGAAGGCTGTAAATGTAAACATGCAGAACAGGAGGAAAAATATGGGATACAATAAAAAAGACTAAAAATCAGTTTATTTAAGTTTTCTTATGACTGTAAATGATACCAAACATCATCAGACATTTGAAATTTTGTCCGATAATTTTTATTAATGAGTAGTTTTTTATGAGCTGTTATAACAAAATGTTCGTAATATTACGCGCCCATTTTTACTCAGTTTTGGACCATTTTTCTAAATAATTAATAATCACATTTGTAGTTGGAAACGTAGTTCCTAGGCTACTTGAATATTTAGATTTTAACTGAACTAATTTAGAAACAAGTAAATTGGAGGGACGGCTCAGGTTTGGAAGCAACCTCAGAGAAGTGAGACTGCGGTGGTTTGGACGTGTCCAGAGGAGAGACGAGGAGTAGATCAGGAGGAGGATGTTGAAGATGGAGCTGCCAAGAAAGAGGAGAAGAGGAAGAACAAAGAGCAGGTTTATGGACGTGGTGAGAGAGGACACGCAGGGGACAGAGTGAAAGAGGAAGATGCAGAGGACCGGAAGAGATTGAGGAGCAATGGAGGCCGCTAACGCAAGCAGCTGAACGTAAAGCTCGTTCAGTAAACTAAACTGAACATTAATGAATCAATAAGAAGAAGAAATAGAGACTGAAAGTGAGATTTAAGATGGAGAAACAGGTTCTGCACCTCTTCTTTTACTGTATTTAAAACTTTTTGCAAGAAACCCACCAGTTCCTTCTGAAAGACGGGTAGAACGTATTAATGAATGAATGAATGGTTAAGAGCACTTTCTCACTCTTTCTCACTCTGAGTGTGTATCTGAACTGTGGCTGCTGAAGCTTTATTTCTTCTTTCTCCTGCCCTGGTTTTGTTCTGCTGCTGGCTTGAACGTTGAGCTCTGGTGAAAATGGAAAGTCCTTCAGGTTCTGTTCTGTGAACGACTGTGTCGAACATTCTGTCCAATCAGTTTTCATGAATTTCAATGTTTTTCCATGTTTGGTGATTTTGTGGGGATGTTTGTTCAGCTAGGACTGGAGAAATGATCCTGCTTTGGACGTTTTAGCGCAGGTCAGACTTTCTAGACTCTCTAGCTCTGAAAACTGGATGGAGGAGCACCTTTTGGAAGACATTTATCAGGGTTTTGTATTTTTCTGTTTGACTAGTGCTTTTTAGTTTTTGGACAATGATGTGAAGATCCTTTTATTTAAACTGATGTTTATTTCTGATATGATCTAAACCTCTTATCTTAGAGACTGGCTTTAGTTCCAGGGCTGGAAAGGCTGACCTGCTTCATTTCCTCCCAGGAGCTCTTCAGGAACCCTGTTGTCTTTTGTCCTGTTTTGTCGACGGGCAGATTTGGCCATTTTTCGATATTTGTTTTATTTTTACATGAAATTCTTCACCGTTAAATCGGCCTGATACATGTTTTGGTTTCTGAAATGCTCCCGGTGCAAAAGTCATGTGAAGAAACAAAACCGAAAGCAAAGTCTGAGCTAAAAGCTTTCTCGGGCTCTTGAATTGAGTTTTTTTTTTCTGTAGCATCTCGGTCGACTCTCGTCATCTGTGGTCAGTTTTACGGATCTGCTTCGTCTGTTTAGAGACAAACAAGGACACCTTAAATCACCTGACACCTGATCTCAAATACAGACTCAGAACGCAAAGATCTCCGAACTTTAGCAGTGAATTAAATTGAACAGTAACATGGCAGAGTAAACCTCCGTCCCTCAAAACCCCGAACCTTCCAGGAACTCCTGAGACGCTCTGGAAAACCTATGTAGAAGATCAGAGAAGAGAAGAGAAGATAACAGAAGAGAAGAGAAGATCAGAGAAGATAACAGAAGAGAAGATAACAGAAGAGAAGAGAAGATCAGAGAAGAGAAGATAACAGAAGAGAAGATCAGAGAAGAGAAGAGAAGATCAGAGAAGAGAAGATCAGAGAAGAGAAGATCAGAGAAGAGAAGATCAGAGAAGAGAAGAGAAGATAAGATAAGAGAAGAGAAGATAAGATAAGAGAAGAGAAGATAAGAGAAGAGAAGATCAGAGAAGAGAAGAGAAGAGAAGAGAAGAGAAGATCAGAGAAGAGAAGATAACAGAAGAGAAGAGAAGATCAGAGAAGATAACAGAAGAGAAGATAGAAGAGAAGAGAAGATCAGAGAAGAGAAGAGAAGATAACAGAAGAGAAGAGAAGATCAGAGAAGAGAAGATAACAGAAGAGAAGAGAAAAGAAGATAAGATGACAACATGGTAAAAGAAAAGATGAAAAAAGACAAGATGAGAAAAGATAAAAGCAGAGAAGAGAAAAGAAACAGTGTTGCTTGTTTGGATAAGATGAGGGAAGAGATGAGATTTGATGAGAGAGAGATAAGAGTTGAACAGTTAAGATCAGAAAAGATGAGAGAGGATAAATTAAGGAAAGAAAAAATAAACTAAGATTAGAAACGTGATCTGAGAGGAAAATCTTGTTTCTTTTACATGCAAAGTGAATGAAAAAAAAGAAATAGAAGTAAAAATGGAATCAGAAACAGAAACACTTCTAATGTAATGAAACGAGGGGAACTTCAGGAAAAGGAAACCTGAAAGTGAAAGTGCAAAACCCAGACACAGAAAAACGGTTGTGAATCTGAAGAGTGTCACTGGTGAAATCCCCCTCCTCTCACTTCTCCACTGTGGTTTTGTGTGCTTGCAGTGGTTGGTGGGAAATGTAGTTCAGAGAGACGATGCTCTGTACGCCAGAATGAAACAGAGGGACATTGACGTTCATGACTCCATGTGGGAACCGATCTTTGTGGACGATGCAGCGATAGGACTAGGCGATCAAAAGAATAAGGTACTGGAATAAACATTCAGCCAAATTTACCCACAATCCTGTTTCCTTCCTCCCTCCATCACCATCACTTTTCCTCCCCTTCAATCACACACGCCTAGTGGTCCAGTGTTTAGGCCCCAGGGTCAGAAGGTCATGGGCTTTCCTTGATCAAGGTATGGTCCCCATCACTGCTCCCTGGCCACCGCCCCCTCCTGGGCAATGTGTGTGGGTAAAATGCAGAGGATGTGGTCCACTGCGTGTTCACAATCACTTGTAGTCACTTTCACTTTCATGACTTACTAACTATATTAGGGCAGGCATTAAAAGCAATAATAATAATGATAATAATGATAATAATGATATTAATGATACTGTTATTATTCACACTCTATCATTATTTTTTCTACGTAGAAGTTCTGATACAGTCGTAGCACCAGAGCCGCTGGAACACGGTAATAATAATAATTGTAATAATGTGTTTATTTATTTCTTTTTCGATCGGTTCTAAGCATTAGTGCTGATATTACGGACACACCAGGGACACTGACTCTCTGACTAACTGATGGACGAGATCGTCCCTGAACGAAGCTCCAGGATTGTGTTGAATATTCAATAAACCTGAGTTTCCTCTGAAAGCGAGTTTACAGTCACAGCACTTTCACATCACTCTGCTGTTCGTCGCTGTAATCCTGTCGTTTCCGCCCCCGACGTCTCTCACATCCCTGTCTCCTCCACCCATCTCCACCGCATCACCGTCTCCTGTCCATGTCCACAGTGCCGTCAGATTCAAACACTACATGAATTTGGTGAATTTTCTCAACTTTTCTGCCTAATTTTTTTCTGTATGATCTCCTATAGATTATCTACAGATTATTCGAATGATTAAACTCTCGTGATGCTCTGGGATGCTCTGGGATGAAGGCTGGGGTTTGGTTGGGAAAGGTTTCAAAGTTTCCTCAAAAGTTCCCAAAAAGGACAGGAATTAATGATTAAATGTAAATAAATAAAAAAACAGATCATCCAGAAATTTCTCAAATCCTAATTTGTAAATTTACAAAGAGCCTAGATACTTATTAATATATATTATATATATAATATATTTTTAATATACACACACACACACATATATATATATATATAAATGTGTTTGAATAGCTAATGGCTCATTTTTCTATCCCGTTGTTTGGGACAGAACACAGCAGCTTTATTCATCATATAAATGACTTTACCTGGAGAGGTAATTAAAGGTGAAGTAATCAGGAAGTAATTAGTAATGAAAGAGTTTCAGGGCCGTTTGTTTTAGTCGATTCATTAACATGTAAAGCTCATGTTCTGCTGCTCTGTGGAGGGAAATGGAGATTAATGACGACTCATCTGTTAATGAACAAGTGAAGAAGTATCGCTTCATAAGCAGTGCAGTAATTTACTCAAATACTCAGTAATTCATTACTTCTGAGTGAGGAACAGTAAATCACAGCATCAGTACTGTCTAATAAAGAACCGAATCTGAATAAAACCTAAAGAAAAATCAAATCCTAAAATCCAAATCTTTATTTTTCTGTGAAATTCTGATCTGGACTCTTTGTTTCTGAATGTACAGATTTTCTTCAGCAACACTTTCTGCAACAAATGAAATGCAACTCTTTCTTTCTTACTTTCTTTCATTTTTATTTAATTTGTAACTTTTTTTCATTTCTTTCTTTTTTGAATAAAGACTTTCTAAGTTTTTTAAAACATTTTTATCTATAAAGCTTGTTTCTTTTACTTTTTTGACCAGACTTGCTAATTGTTCTTTCATTTCATCTTATTTCTTTCTTTCTTTTCACTTCTATTTTTTCTATCTTTCTAACTTTGTCATTTTCTTTCCTTTTGAGTGAAGCCGTTCTGGAATGTTTGAAGCAGGTTTATTTCTGAAGCATGAATAGAAACATAATGAAAACAATGAAGACCTAAAATAGGTAAAAAGAAAGTAAAATAAATTAAAAAAAAGAATGAATCAGGAAACAGAATCAGACTGAAATCCTGTAAACCGGGTTTGTGGTGATCGGCCTCGTTTTCCTTGCAGATGGACCCCCACGAGAACATCCTGCTCAGCCCTCTGGAGATCAAGAACGAGATGGGCGCCTCTGAGCTGGCACTGGGTTTGGGAGATCCTCGCAGCACCATGCTGGCCTTCGACAGCTCCACCCTGCAGTACCGCAAGGCCGGACTGGCCCGTCACAACTTCGGGCGCAACGCCCTGGAGCGACACGTGGCTCAGAAGAAGAGCCGCCTGAGGAGACGGGCCTCCCAGCTGAAGATCACCATCCCAGACCTGACGGACGTGAACTCTATCGACAAGTGGTCGAGGATGATCTTCCCCACCGTCTTTTCTTTCTTCAACATCATCTACTGGCTCTACTACGTCAATTAGGCTGAAGATGCCGCCGCTTCCTTCCGTTTCGATTTCTGTGCTCATTTTTTTCTTTTTTTAACAACGAGTTTACAGATTTTCCGCGTCTCAGAGTCGGACCTTCTCGACCTCTCACAGAACCTTAATTGCTGGCTGTCGCACATTAGCAGAGCTAATCTGGATCTGGTTTAGACGCAGTCTGTGCTTTAAAATGAGTTTAAAAGCAGGTTTTTCAAGATTATTTTATAGTTTTCTTTATAAATGATATCAGATTTCATCTCAAATGATTCAAAAAAAAAGTTTCAAATTCTTCACATTTTCACGATCAGGAAGATAAAAAGATCTCCATATCTAGTGTGTGCTGGTGATGCTGGGCACTACTGTGTAGTGTGTCTGTATCTTTACCACCCAAAAAATAGTTTCAAAATCACCAACAGCTGACACTTCAGAATGTTTCTGACATAGAAGCAAATTCACTGTTTATTTACTTTTTATTTGCTGCATTTAAGAAAAGAAACACCAACCATACCTTTACATGATGTAATAGATTCATTATTACAATGCAGACATTTAAATGACATATTAAATATCAAAGTTAAACTTTATTGCTCTAAATGTAGAAATGTTGAAATTACATATTAATTTAATATTTTTAATTGAACATGTATTTATTTTAAATGTATCATTTTCCCAAAACTGTTCTAGATTTTTTTATGATATATTAATGATTATAAAACTGTTTTATGTGTTTAAAACTCTTTCTGCACTGGATGTGCTTTTACACTCATTGGACCGGGGTGCACAAACTTTTGCCCAACATTCAATTGGATTTTCATCAACAATTAAGTAACAGTAGCTACAAAAGAACACGTGGGCGGAGCTTGTCAACATGATTGGTCAAAAATGAAAGCATAAAAAATTAGGAATAAAACATAATAAAGCTTAATATTATAGACGTTTCTTTCTTTCTTTCTTTCTTTCTTTTCTATCTCCATAAAAATTCAGCCTTTTAATGGGAACATGATCAGCCAGCAGTTGAGGAGTCTGTTTTGGAAAATTCTCCATAAAATGTGAAAATGTTTGTTTATTTGTATTTTCTGTTCACCATTCGGTGTAAATATCTGCTGTACAGGGTTGTTTAAAGAAGTTTAATGTATTTAAAGCGAGACTTTCAGCAAATATCTGTGTTTACAGCTCAGAACGACATGTTTCTCTGAAAGGATGAAGAACTGCCTGGGTGGACAGGGAAGGAAAAATGAAAAAGAGAACGATTTCATTCCCGTGGAGCCCAGAACGGACGCTTCTCCTCCCCACGGAGGAAAGAAGGTCCAGGAGCTGAACAGCAGAGAAACTGTAAATCAAAAGCACAACAAGTCTGGACTGGAGAACCTGTACATCTCCCTTCTTCCACTGCTGCACATCCCCCTCTTTTTCATTGAAACTCGAGTTTTCATTTTTCTGATCCGAAACCATCGTTAGAGGAAGGCGGTTTCCGTCCTCGAGGAAATCAAATCACAAAAAAGCAACTTTATTTTTATCTGGAGAAGTTTCCAGACGTGGTTTTATGGTCTTATCGTTTCTAGTGCTTCATAAAGGTGTAGTATTTCTGTGACCAACCGTATGTAAAACTGTCCACAGCATCTTTGCATAACAGTGCCCTCTAGCAAAAGTCTTCGCACTGACATCTTAAAGCCATAACGGCTGTGGAGGGACTGAGATTCCAAAACATTGCTACCTTAAAGACATCCGTTCTTCTGGAACTTCACCAGAGCTTAGAACAGGGAAATGATACTGATTTTCCAACGTTGCCCCAGAATTCAGTGGCTGGTAAAGTCATTTTGAGCAGGTTGATGGACTTCAACCTCTTTTTGGTGGTGGTGAATGGATCCAGACGTCCCAAATGTGTGCATTCTACACCTCTCCGAGTGTCTCTGTGGGACGGCGATGATGGTAAAATAGTCCATCTGAACTAAATCTCTTCTCTCCGTGTCCCTCCACCATGAACGGGTTCAGTTTTAGTCCAGAATCTTCTCAGAACTAAAACGTCTCAGGCATCAGACAGCGTCTCCACCACCAGCTCATGTTCCTGAGGGACAATCAGACGTTCGGTTCCTTTCACCACCACTGTGAGTTGGAGCTCACTCCGAACACCTTCAGACCTTCATGAATTGAATCATCTCAGTGGAATCGGCTGCACTTGGTTGTATTTACGTCTTCGCTAAACTCTTAGACGATCGGTAACAACTAAATATAGAAGAAAATCATTTTAAAGGGCATTTTGTAGATGAGTCAGCATGTGATCCGGATCGCAGTCAAACACCTTCCAAAGTTTATTCCCACCTCAGAGCGTAATGCATGCAAATTATTCCTCCAGTATTATTTAATCTTAAAGACATTTTGCATCCCAAAACGTGTGGCTAAGTTCAAATCTATAGTCCAATAAGAAGCTAAAGCCACATGGTAGTCAGTGTGCTTTATTATA
>JABMDN010020607.1:0-12281 GCA_017165825.1 Hepsetus odoe
CATCCACCATAACAGGTTGGCACTTTGTCTCCATGTCCTCTTTATGTAGAAGGTCCAGGATGTCCAGGATGAGGATGGGGCTGACCGCCCGTTCGCTCTCTCCCATTCTGCACAGTACAGAAACTCTGCCCAGACCCGGAAAAGGTTCTGGATCAGAGTCTCTTCTAGGATTTATAAGTCCCAATGAGCCAGAGCAGAGTGTCAGTCATGCACACGGGTTAGCTTTGTGGTGACAGTGGTGTCTAAGTTCTGTATGTCTGGTCACACTCCACTTAACATCAACACCTCACCTGTGGAGATGGTCCAGAGCACCAAGTTTCTTGGTGTTCACATCACTGACAACCTCACGTGGTCCCTCAACACCAACTCCATCACAAAGAAAGTCCAGCAATGCCTCTACTTCCTGCGCAGACTGAGAAAAGCCCATCTCCCACTTTCCATCCTCACCATCTTCTACAGAGGAACCATTATGAGCATCCTGAGCGGCTGCATTACTGCCTGGTACGGGAACTGCAACGTCTTAGACCGCAAGTCCCTACAACGGGTAGTGAGAACAGCTGAGAAGATCATCAGGGTCTCTCTGCCCTCTGTACAGGACATCTTCACCACTCGCTGCCTCCGCAAAGCAACCAGCATTGTGGATGATCCCTCCCACCCGTCCCACACTCTCTTCTCCCTCCTGCCATCCGGGAAAAGGTTCCGCAGCATACGGGCCTCCACTTCCAGGATGGGAAATAGTTTCTTCCCCCTGGACATCAGACTCTTGAACTCTGAAACCACCAATATCTGAACTCTTAAACCCAGTTCACTTTTCATCCTGTATTTATTTATTTATCTCATGTTGCACTCTTGCACTTTAAATTCAGTAACACCGCTCCACCACACTGCTACACCATAATCTACCTGGGCTGCTTTGTTCCACAACACTGCGGCCCTCTACGGATGAATGTACTGTCTGTCGTGCCGTCTGTTGTTGTCTGTCTTGTCTGCACTTGTTGCCCCGTGTCTTATGTTGTCTCGTGTCTTGTCTTGTGTGTAGCACCAGGGTCCTGGAGGAACGTTATTTCGTTTCACTGTGTACTGTGTATATGGCTGAAAAGACAATAAAATCCTACTTGACTTGACTTGACTTGACAATGGTGAGCCTAAAAATGACGTCAGCAAACTAATGAAAGAGAAAGAGGTCATGAAGAAGAACCATCAAGCTGCACTTGTTTTCAGAAAATAATTGCTAAAGAAAATTGAAGAACATGAGAACCAAAGTGCACAGAATGCTCAGAATGGAGTAGAGATTTGAGCCATGCAGGAGGAGCTGGAGACTAAATTGGCCAAGGTTGAAGAAAGGCTGAATCAGATCAAGGCACAGCATGTGGAGGCTGAGAAGGTTCTGCAGCTGCAGGTGGATCAGATCAAGGCGGAGCTGAAGCGGGTGCTGGACAACGGAGCCGCTTTATGGCCTCACTGGTCTGGAACATTGGGGTTCCCCTCACAGAGGAACCCTTGCAGCCATATGTCGGCACTGGAACGGGCCGTGTTGAACTTTTTGGTTTAGTTGCTGCTCTGTTTATGCTCTGAGTCTCAATCCTGCTACTCTGCATGAATATCGGTTCCACATACAGTTGGGTGCATATATATTTGGACACTGACACAAGTTTGGTTTTTGTACCTGTTTAAGGAAACATATTCCAGTTATGGTTCTATAATGGACATGGACATAATGTGTAGACTCTCAGCTTTCATTGGAGGTGATCAGCATTCAAACTGGATGAAGGCTTTAGGAGGTCCAGCTCCTTAACATGTGCCACCCTCTTTATAATGGGACCAAAAGTAATTGGACAATTAACTCAAAAGCTAAAGAAAGAAGAAAAGGAGAAAAAGTTCCTTCATTATGTCGTCATCAGTTAAGCTGATAAAAGGCCTGGAGTTGATTTGAGGTGTGGTGCTTGCATGTGGAAGATTTTGCTGTTCACAGACAACATGCGGTCGAAGGATCTCCATGCAGGAGAAACAAGCCATCCTTAAGCTGCGAACACAGAAAGAAATCCTTCAGAGAAACTGCTACAATATTAGGAGCGGCAAAATCTACAGTTTGGTCCATCCTGAGAAAGAAAGAAAGCCCTGGTGATCTCAGAAACACAAAAAGACCTGGGTGTCCATGGAAGACAACAGTGGTGGATGATCGCAGAATCATTTCCATTGTGAAGAGAAACCCCTTCACAACGTCCAACCAAGTGAAGAACCCTCTCCAGGAGGGAGGCGTATCGATATCCAAGTCTACCATTAAGAGAAGACTGCATGAAAGTAAACACAGAGGGAGCACTGCGAGGTGGAAGACACTCATAAGCTTCAAGAACAGAAAGGCTATTTTTTTGGGCAGCGCAGTGGTGGCCTAGTGGTTTGGCCGTTGGCCGCATGATTGGAAGGTTGTGGGTTCGAACCCCTTCCCGATAGGTTGCCCTGAGGTACCCTTGAGCAAGGTACCCATCACTGCTCCCCGGGCGCTTTCAATAGCTGCCCACTGCTGCACGGTGTTTGAGTGTGCATGGGTTAAATGCAGAGGTCCAATTTCGTTGTGGTTCACTGTCTGCTGTGTAGTGACCTCGCAATGACAAGGGTTGTCACTTTCACGCTCAAAGCAGAATGATGGCAAGATGGCAAGAGGTGTGGAGCAGCTCATGATCCAAAGCATCACCTCATCTGTAAAACACGGCGGAGGCAGTGTGATGGTTTGGGTGTGCACTGCTGCTAGTGGCACTGGGACACTAGTGTTTATCGATGATGAGACACAGGACAGAGGCAGCCGAGATATTCTGAGATGTTCAGAGACACACTGTCTGCTCCAGTCCAGTTAACCTGATTGGACGGCGTTTCATAATCCAGATGGACGACGACCCACAACATACAGCCAGAGCAACCAGGAGTTTATTAAAGCAAAGACGTGGAAGATTCTTGAACGTCCGAGTCAGTCACCTGATCTGAACCCAGTTGAGCAGCATTTCACTGTTGAAGACTAAACTTCGGTCTGAAAGGCCCAAAACAAACAGCAGCTGAGAGCCGCTGCAGTAGAGGCCTGGCAGAGCATTCAAAAGGAGGAGAGCAGCATCTGCTGATTAAAGATTAAAGTCTGCACTTCAACTGCATCTGAGTTGTTCCACTAAACTTCATTGTGCTAATGTACAGAACCCAAATCAGAGAAACGTTTCTCTGTCCAAATATTTATGGACCTAACTGTATATTGATGATCACACTGCCTGTCTCTGTCGGAAGAATGTCCTGTCTGCTGTTCTGTCTGTACTGTTGGTCTGTCTGTCCTGTCTTGTGTTCTATGTAATGTTAGATGTTGTGTCCTGTGCAGCACCAGGGTTCTGGAGGAACGTTGCTTTGTTTCACAGTGTTCTGTGTATATGGTTGAAATGACAATAACAACCTACTGGACTTGAACCGGAACAGGTTCTGGAGCCTCTGCTGGGATTTATAAGTCCCAGTGAGCCAGAGCAGAGCATCGGTCATGCACATGGGTCGGCGTCATGGTGACAGTGGTGTCTACGTGTATGTTTGATTAGGTCGAGGATGGTTAATTACTCAATTACAGGATTCAGTACATGCTTAATTACATTAATATCATTGACTTTCTGTAGTGACAGAACCGAGTCTGCTCATCTGAAATTGTACCTTTTATTTTAATGAAGAATAACGAGAGTGATTTTGGAAAGAAGGGAGGCAGAGCAACCTGCCATACTGGTTCCCAGTTCAAGAAAAGACCCTGATTTGGATAAAGTGTAACCCAGAGTGTCCCCGCCCTGATCCTGGAGACACTCTGTCCTGTTGGAGTGTCCTCACTGCTCTCCACACACCTGCTCCAGGTAATCAGGAGGTGAAGGAGCCTCTCTGGGCTGTAGTGGGTGTTAAAGCAGGGAGCAGGACAGTGTGTCTCCAGCAGCAGGACTGGGAGACACTGTCCAGTGTTGGTGGAGTTCCATTCAGTTCCTGCTCAGAGGACAGAACTGATCACATGACTTTTAGTGATGTAGGATCTCCTGAAAACACCCCTGATCACCAACACAGTAATGAAGTCAGAGTGAAAACACACCTTCCTCTAACAGAGTCTCAGAGGATTCAGTGAAGAGACTGAAAGTGCTCCAGTAGAAATCAAGAAGAACGAGACAAACTTGAATGCTGTGCTTTATTTTATGATTCACTTTTGTAGTGAATGTGACTATTTACAGGTTTATGTGTGTGTGTGAGTGTTTGTGTGTGTGTGTGTGTGTCTATTTACATATGTGTGTGAGTATGTTTGTGAATATGTTTGTGTGTGCGTGTGAGTGTGTTTTTTTTTTTTTTTTTTTTAAAGGGATTGTGGGAATGGGGTTGGAGGTGAGGTTGGAGGTGAGGTTGGAGGTGAGGTTGGAGGTGTGGTTGGAGGTGAGGTTGGAGGTGAGGTTGGAGGTGAGGTTGGAGGTGCGGTTGGAGGTGCGGTTGGAGGTGAGGTTGGAGGTGAGGTTGGAGGTGTGGTTGGAGGTGCGGTTGGAGGTGAGGTTGGAGGTGCGGTTGGAGGTGAGGTTGGAGGTGAGGTTGGAGGTGTGGTTGGAGGTGAGGTTGGAGGTGCGGTTGGAGGTGAGGTTGGAGGTGAGGTTGGAGGTGTGGTTGAGGGCTGAAGATGGTTAAATCAGTCCCAGGTCTCCAGGTGGTCTAGGGTTCACAGCCCAAACTCATCTCTCTGCCACAGATAAAATCTTTTCCCTCTCCATTCTTCTGCACACCTCCCTCTTCCTCCATGATCTCGTCTCTCTGTCTGTAAACGAATGAATGAACTGAAATGTCGAAACCTGCTTACAGAAATCAAAAAACCAAAACTAGAAATTAAGGTTCTGTTATTGAGGAACCTTTACTAGAACGGAAGGTTTTATTGAGGGACCATGACTGCACCTAAAAAGAAACTCCCATACCTGTCCTCCTTTCCTCTCATTCTTTCCGTGCTTCTCTGCGTCTCTCCCTGTCCTCTGGTGTTGATGTGAGGGACGGGGTTCTCCTCCAGGTGGGATGAGTTCCTGAGAGATCTTTAATAAATTCATAGATAAATAACAAATAAATACATGAAGAAATGCTGCTCACATTGATCCAAAGTTGAGAACCAAAAGTAGGATCATACCTGTTGTCCTTTCTCAGGTGGCTCTACTATCCTCTCCTCTGATGGTGCCTTGTTCTTCTTATAGTTGATCTTGCGACCTCTACCCCTGGTTCCTCTCCTGGTCTTCTTCTTGGGAACCAGGGGGAGGTCGTCATCAACTACATCTGTTTGAACAGGAAGAAAATAATGAGATCACTGTAGTGACCGTCGTGTCTTTAGAGATTTAAAATACATTTGTCCTTCATTATCCCTCCATCATGTTAACACCATAGTTTTCTATCGTTCTTTCATTCACTCACCCAAACGCTGAGGCTGGTTGCAGGGCTCAGTCTGAGCTTCTGCTGTCACACTGTCTTTGTCTGCGATGAGAAAAATTCATTAGGTAAGTCTGGTTCTCTATAATATGGGATCTTTAAACAGACAGTCTTCTGTCATGTATCTGCTCCCACATCATCACATACTGTAAGTTCTAAGCTGTTTTAGTTCTATTCGTATTTCCAGTGACCATGTCCATCACTCACCAAAGGACTGGCTGCAGGACGTGTCCTTGTGGGTCAGCTGAATGGATCTAAGCTGGTCTCCACCGACAATCTCTGCGTCCTGCAGCGGCAGCGTCTCAGCTCCTGGGACAGATTTTGAGAAGATCAGCAGATGTTCATCTGTGCTTCAGAAGGTGACTGTCCACTCGTGAAGATGGGAAAGTGACACCCAATGGTAACTACTGCCTGACTGAGTTTGGGTGCTCAGTATCTACTGGTAAACTGATCACTGTACTGTTTCTCACCCTGAGACATGAGGTTCTCCTCATAAGCTACTGGCTCCTCCATGACAGTTGGCGACCGGGAATCGACTGCCTTGATCTCTGTTGTGAAATGCAGAAAAATGATTGAATAGCTGAACAACTTTTCATAAACATCTTCACTTCTCCTGCTGGTTGCATTTCATGTCATTTACTCACCCAGATGCTGGTCATGAGCTCTCTGGACATCTTCAGTGATGATGTCCAGGAGCTCAATGACACGTGGAGAGTCAGCCTCCTCCTGTAGATGATCTCCTGTTTTAATATTAGTATTAATGGGAGTATTTGGCAAGAGATTATTAACACTTTCAGACTTTTTAGGACTGCATTTAATAATTGATATGTAAATGTTCAAATGGTGTCTAGTGTTCAGCTCCTTTACTCACTCAGACATGGATCAGCAGCTGCAATGACCTCATCAATGAGGATGTCCAGGAGCACTCGAACCTCAGCGTTGCTCACTGTGTTCAGCTGCTGTTCTGCTTTAATAACAGCAATAATATGAGCAAGAAACCAAACTAACTCAGACCATGAAGCTCAGTGTGTTAATGGGTTCTACTCACCCTCAGGTGTGGAGGCAGGACTGTCTGAAGGGCCCAAAGCGTCAGTGGTGGACTCTGCTTCAGCCTCAGCTGCAGGGAGTTGCAGTTTCTGGAGATCTGTTACAACATCAATGAATTTCCATTAAAACATGTTTATTTTGGATGTAAAGAAACTATTGATGCTTAAAGAATTTGTACATAATGTAAAGAACTTTTCCAAATGAGAGGATTTTAATTCAGCCATTTATCCAGCAGCTACCTGGGATAACATAACAGCATAGCAACACCTTAGCAACCAAACAGTTACACCCTATTATCCACCTAGGATAACACAACAACTGCCTAGCAACACCTTAGAAACCATCTACTTTTTGGTGCTGAATCATGAAAGCAGGAGAGACCTGCAGAAGCAGAGCCCAAACTTTCACCTTTACATCCACCTAGCAACACCTTAGCAACCACATCCAATAACAGATAATCAGACTTTCAACAACATGAATCTTATTTATTTTGAATCAGTTCATGAAAACTTTAATGTCCATTTAATGTCCAGTGCTTTTGTCCTGTACTCACCCAGACTCTGGTCGAGAGCTCTCTGGACGTCCTCAAAGAGAACGTCCAGGAGCTCTGAGACGACGGACCTCCAGGCTTCAGCATCGCTTTCTGGAGTATTTTTGAGACATGAAGGCAGATCAAGTTCAATTACTGCTTTTATGAGAACTGAACATCAGTAGTTTCTCCATCTTTTGCTCTCCTTCACTCACCCAGCGATTTCTCCACTGGCAGGTCCTCAGTGTCTTCCAGCAGGACTTCCATGATGCTCTGAATTTCCTCAGACTCGGTGTTATGCTCCAGGATGTCGAGCATCATCTCGTTCTCTGCTTTCACATCATTAAACACTGTCAGATCTCCACCAGTGTTGGTCTCACATGATCAGTTCTTTATGGTCTTTCCTCACCTTGAGCTGTCCTGGCTGGTCCAGAGTCATCCCTGCAAACGGCCATGAGGTCAGCAATGTCCTCAGCCTCGCCGCTCATCTGCTCATCTGCAAATAGAACCAAATTTCCATTCAAATGTCATTCGACGTATTGATCATGTTCAGTGTTTGTGTGGAGAGAGAACACAGAGGGAGAAGCGATGGAGTGTGAGGTGTTGCTGCTGGGTGAATGTTCATGGAGATGTTCAGCTGACTGACCTTCAACATAGTTCACATTTCTTTTCATTTCTTACCCAGAGGTTGGCTGATGGTCACCTCATCCTCCATCAGGTTGGTGAGCATCATGTGCTCGTGATGCTGGACCTCAGCTTCTTCAGCGTACTGCTGGTATCCTCCTTCAACATGAAAACATATCAGCTGTTATCTTCTCCACACTGATGAGGCTTCAAGTCCTGTACAGTTGGGCTACACAAAGTCCTTTAATCTCCACCAAAATATACATTTCTTTCATTTGAAATCAGTCGGATGAACATCGTCTTCATGAGTGCCAATAATTTTGAAGGGCGCTGTTGACAACCTGAATGTTTAATAAAAATAAAGACCAGCTACATGCAGACCACACTGTCCACTTCAGGACTGTCTCACCTGAACGTGTGTATTATTCAGCATGTACTGGGAAGTACTCCCTATCCAGTATGAATTATTTATTAAGTACTATGAATTATTCATAACGAACTGTAAAATATTCCATATCTAACATGAATTATTCAATATCCACGATACATTCTTCATGATCCAGTATGAATTATATAATCTCTGCTATGAAGTATATAATATACCCTGTAAGTCATTCATCCTCTACTTTATTGCTTCATATCTAAAATGGATTATGATGCACTGTGAATTTTTCAATATCTACTATGTACTATTCATTATCCAGTATGAATTATTTAGCGTCTACTGTACATTATATAGTAAACTCTATGCCATATTCAGCGTCCACTATGAATTGTTCAGTATCCAGTATGATTTACTGAGTCCTTACTTTCAGTCTCTACTGTTCATTTTCCAGCTTCCACTATGAATTATTCTGTATTCTCTATGAATTATTGGTACTATACTCTTAACTGGCCAATCAGTGACAAGGCTTTTGACAAAGTCGACCAATCAGAGCCTCAGGTCACTGTTACTGAGTGTTTTGATGAACTGAGCTGTTCAATCCAAAAAGAGTCGACTTGCTTTTGCTACTTTTTAACCCTTTCAGTCTCTGGTTTGTCAAGATGTTTTATATTTTCCATGTTTTATTTTTCATTTTGGATTCACCAGAGGGTTTTGTAATGCATTATAAGTCACATGACAGTATAATCACAATGGCAGAACCTTGTTCATTTTTTGCTCCTGTGAAGCAGGCACAATAAAAGTCCTTACCAAAATAAGAGTATTTTAGGCAATGAAAAATATGTAAATAAATAATTAATGAATTAAAAAACTACAAACTTTTTTTTAACATAGTGTAAGTAATAAAACAATTATTTACACTTGCCTCTGCTGTATTATTATTCTTTCATGCCTAAGAAATATTTTGCTATACAATTATGTTTTTTTTTATATTTTATATTCAAATTTTCTCTCTCCTTCAGCTTCTGCTGTAAGTTGTTTAGGATTCACTACAAATAGCTCAGTAATTATTATGAATTATTGATTATCTACTACGATTTATATCAAAATGTAATAATTTACTCACTCAGAAGCTTGGTCCTCATGGACTCTAACTCCTCCAACATCAAGTTCAAGTGGCCTTGCAGGGCTTCTTGGAGGGGACTGTCCTCGATCTCCAGCGTCTCAACTGATGGACTGCTGAGACTGCCGGAGACGAGAACCATCGGCAGATGGAGGATTTCTGCCGATTCCTCCTCCTTCCCTTGATGTTGGAGGAGTTTATCCTCCAGATCCTCATTTTGATCCCGACTGTTGGAGTCAAGATCCTTGATTTTCTTTTTCCTCCTCCATGCACTCCTCATCCACCTCCACCTAGATGTTTTCTTCCTCTTCCTTCCTTCATTGGCTCTTTCCTCCTCTCTCCTCTCTGCATCAGAGTCGTCCAGAGGGACGTCACTACAACAAAACAAACTGAGAAACATGTTGTTCAGCTCTCTCATCGTTGTCTTCACACAAAATGGAGTGAAAAGTGTTCGTCTGTCCAGAACTCCGCAGCATCCTTTATGACGTCACAGAGTTTCAGCTTCTACATTCTAATGTGGGTTCTGCTCCCAAATGAAGGTCTAACAGAGGCCCAGCGGCCTTTTGGTAATAAATCATAATCCAGCTACTGCTTCATTTCTCTCTTCCAGTACTGATGAGGAAACTGTGAGACAGAGAAGGTTTCTGCTCATTGACAATGAGAAGAGAAAGTGCGGCGCTCACACTTTGGACCGACGGGGTTTTGCTGTGTTAAGGCCACACGTTTGGGCCTGTAGACATAAAGTGGACATGAAATCAAGTCTTCACTTAACATTAAAATTCTCCATCAAAGACCAAAATTCTTCACCAAGCATCAATAGTCTCCTCCTAAACCCAACAATCCTCACCAAACACTAACATTATCCATCAAAACCCTACATTCAGGTCAAGTCAAGTCAAGTAGGATTTTATTGTCACTTCATCCATATACACAGTACGTAGTGAAAATAACGTTCCTCCAGGACCCTGGTGCTACACATAGGACAACATCAGACACAACATAAGACACAAGTTACAACATACGACAACAATCACAACATTCCTCACAAAACATTAAGCTTGTCCCCGGAGACCAGCGTTACATTTACATTTGTGACATTTAGCAGACGCTCTCATAGGCCATAGGCAAGTACCCTACCACTAGACCACCACCACCCCAACGTTCCTCACCAAACATCAACATTCCTCACCAAAAATGATGGATAATAAAATGATCAGAAAAACAAATCCATCAACATTTCTCAACAATCTCTATTATTATTCTTTCAGCCCCAGCATTCTCCCCCAAAAACAAACATTTATCATGAAAAGTCAAAGTTTCTCACCAAAAACTAACCATCTCCACTGAATACTATAAAATCATCATTTTCCACTAACAGCCAAACCTGCCAAACCCCATCCTGGTCCACCAAACACCAGCCTACTGCAGCAAACACCAGCCTACTGCAGCAAACACCATCATTCCCCACCAAAGGCTAAAATCATCAACATCTACATTCACCATCTAAAGCTCAGCTCTCCACCAATCACCATCTTGCACCAACACATATTCAAGATCTCCAGCTAAAGCTAACATTTTCCACCAAACACTGTCTTACTCCACCAAATACCAGCATCTTTCTTTAGTTATCCACACACCTGAAACTGACTGGTCACTGTGCGCAAACATCACAACTCCTAGTAAAGCACAACAAAATGCTTTTCTCCATTTTACCCACACACACATTTACATTTGTGGCATTTAGCAGACACTCTTATCCAGAGCGACTTGCATGTCCTAATTACAGGGACAGTCCCCCCTGGAGCAATTCAGGGTTAACGGTCATGCTCAGGAACCCAATGGTGGTAGTACTAGAGGTGGGATTCAAACCTGGGACTTCTTGATCCATAGGTCCGTAGGCAAGTACCCACCACTAGACCACCATCACCATGCAGCAGCAGGCTTCTGGGGACCAGTCATGGGGACCTACTGGTCTGGGAATTGAACCTTCCATTCTCTAACTGTAAGAGGGTTTCTCCTTCTAAAACCAACATTTTTCAGCAGACACCATCCTTCAGCACAAGACACTCATTCATCCCTAAACATCACCAAGGCTGTTGATGCTCTACTGCCACGGATGATAATTAAAGGATAATAAAACACAGGTTGAGAACTCCGAGCACTTATTTTTGTTGATGCTTATTAGGGAATGTTGCTCTGCTGTACTCTGGACTCTACATCCACCATAACAGGTTGGCACTTTGTCTCCATGTCCTCTTTATGTAGAAGGTCCAGGATGTCCAGGATGAGGATGGGGCTGACCGCCCGTTCGCTCTCTCCCATTCTGCACAGTACAGAAACTCTGCCCAGACCCGGAAAAGGTTCTGGATCAGAGTCTCTTCTAGGATTTATAAGTCCCAATGAGCCAGAGCAGAGTGTCAGTCATGCACACGGGTTAGCTTTGTGGTGACAGTGGTGTCTAAGTTCTGTATGTCTGGTCACACTCCACTTAACATCAACACCTCACCTGTGGAGATGGTCCAGAGCACCAAGTTTCTTGGTGTTCACATCACTGACAACCTCACGTGGTCCCTCAACACCAACTCCATCACAAAGAAAGTCCAGCAATGCCTCTACTTCCTGCGCAGACTGAGAAAAGCCCATCTCCCACTTTCCATCCTCACCATCTTCTACAGAGGAACCATTATGAGCATCCTGAGCGGCTGCATTACTGCCTGGTACGGGAACTGCAACGTCTTAGACCGCAAGTCCCTACAACGGGTAGTGAGAACAGCTGAGAAGATCATCAGGGTCTCTCTGCCCTCTGTACAGGACATCTTCACCACTCGCTGCCTCCGCAAAGCAACCAGCATTGTGGATGATCCCTCCCACCCGTCCCACACTCTCTTCTCCCTCCTGCCATCCGGGAAAAGGTTCCGCAGCATACGGGCCTCCACTTCCAGGATGGGAAATAGTTTCTTCCCCCTGGACATCAGACTCTTGAACTCTGAAACCACCAATATCTGAACTCTTAAACCCAGTTCACTTTTCATCCTGTATTTATTTATTTATCTCATGTTGCACTCTTGCACTTTAAATTCAGTAACACCGCTCCACCACACTGCTACACCATAATCTACCTGGGCTGCTTTGTT
>JABMDN010020610.1:0-12594 GCA_017165825.1 Hepsetus odoe
GAGTATAAAGTAAAAGTACAGGAATGTACTGAGAGTATAAAGTAAAAAGTACAGGAATGTACTGAGAGTGTAAAATGAGACGTGTCTCCTCTGGAGCGTCTGTCTGTGCTGAAAGTGAACTGAATCTCACTCCATATTAATAGAATTAAAGACTATTAAAGCCTCGAACTTCAACTCCAATAAAAACAATCTACTGAAAATAATCAACATTAACTTCACCGCTTCACTTTCATCCATGTTCTCCCGTCACGGACATCACACTCAACACACGCCTTTACTCAGCCGTCCACTCTCCCTGTCCTCTCTCTTACGTCGCCCTCTGTCTGTCCTGTACCGGTGAACACACAGAGGGACGTCTTTACTGTGTTTTTCTGTGGAAAATAATGTAGAATTCCCCTCAAATGCATTTAGAAGTGAAAAAAAAAAAATTAAGTGCAGGTACCTTAGAACTGCTTGCGTAAGTAAATTATTTGTTTTTTTTTTTTTACTTCCAGTCTCTAGAACTGGAGAGTAACCACCCTTGTCTCCAAATATTACTGGAGGAAATCAAATGACTGGAGGAAAGAATAGTCCAGGCAGGGATGCTGCACAGACGTTGAGGTACAATCTGTTAGTTGCTTTTATTTTGTTTCAAAAAGGAAAAACGCTGCCAAAAAATAAAAGTGGTCGTTTTTGAATAAATCTTTCCAATAAAACAACAAAAAATGTTCAAAGATAATGATGCTACTACCCAAAAAGAATGAGCTAGCTTGGCCCATTAGCTTAGCATATACAATAACAGTGTCACATGAGCTGGGGGTCAGAGGTCAGCTCTCTGTATTTTGATATTGTATGTCTAGAGAGTGCATATAAATAAGTACATGTAACTGTTACAGCTGTTTCAAATAAGGGCATTTACTGTGAGCTGTCCCTGGTTCTGAAATCCTGGCTTACTCTCCTGTCTCTCCCTCTCTGTCTGTCTCTCTCTCCCCTTTGCTACAGTAAGAGCTTCTGTTCATCTAAGAAAGCAGATGCAGGAACGTTTGCTTTGAGGGTTTGATTGCATTCATCCAAGAGAGCTTGAGCTCATCTGTTCAAGTACAGAAGTCAGATAACTTCTCAATCACAAACTCCACGCCAACTTTTTACTCTGGTCAAACTCTTTCAATAAACAGAAAAAAGCAAGGAACATTGCCTTTCCAATTAAATGGACACTTTAACAAATCTTAGAGTCAAATTAACCAAATAAACTGCCCATTAAAGAAATGTGCTGTACACCAGGGACGATCTGAAGATCTAATGGCATCAGAAAGCCTCATAAATAAGTCCTCTAATGTTATCGTGCCAAGATATCTAGAGTCGTATCAAAGTTCGAACAGAAAAAATGACTCATTTTGTTAATTTTCTAAGCACATAAACGCCTCCTCTACAGGACGACTGCAGCAAATAAACAGAGATGGTCTGTACGTTTATTACCCAGCTTTTGAGCAACGGAACAGAGAAGGTTGCTCTTTATTGGCCTACACAAGAAAGTAGGAGATGTATTCCTGAGTTATTTGCTGTTTGTGAAACAGAGTGAGGAGAGGAATGTCATTATGTCCTGTGATGCAATTAGCATTTGACTTGGTGATGAACCATCAGGAGACAGATGGCTGGGGTTTGAGACTCGGCATGTTTGATTACATTATGAAGGCAGATATATTACATTTGCAGACCCTTGAACAAGGAGAATCATTAGGTGAAATCAACTTGAAGTGAAATGCGTCAACACATTTACTTTACTTTCATGTGATAATCATACTTGGGCCTTTAAGGTCAAAAAGACCACCCACAGAGTGTTTACAACAACATGACCTGTTAAGGCTCTTCAGATGTTCTGGTTTAAAAGAGTGGAGCCAGGAAAACAGTTTTGACTCTTCTTCTGCTTCTCTTCTACTTCTTCTTTCTTCTTTTTCTTTCGGCTGCTCCCGTTTAGGGGTCGCCACAGCGGATCAACTGTCTCCATTTCTTCCTGTCCTCTGCATCTTCCTGCTTCAAACCGACCACCTGCATGTCCTCTCTCACCACATCCATAAACCTCCTCTTTGGTCTTCCTCTTCTCCTTTTTCCAGGCAGCTCCATCTTCAACGTCCTCCTTCCAATATAATCCTCGTCTCTCCTCTGCACATGTCCAAAACAACGCAACTCTGTTTCTCTAACTTTGTCTCCAAGACGTCTAACCTGAGCTGTCCCTCTAATATACTCATTTCTAATCCTGTCCATCCTCGTCACACCCAATGAGAATCTCAGCATCTTTAACTCTGACACCTCCAGCTCCGCCTCCTGCCTTTTCGTCAGTGCCACCGTCTCCAACCCATACAACATAGCTGGTCTCACTACTGTCCTGTAAACCTTCCCTTTTACTCTAGCTGGTACGCGTCTGTCACAAATCACTCCAGCCACTCTTCTCCACCCATTCCAACCAGCCTGCACTCTCTTCTTCACCTCTCTTCCACACTCGCCGTTACACTGAACTGTTGATCCCAAGTATTTAAACTGCTCCACCTTTGTTACCTCCACTCCCTGCATCCTAACCACTCCACTTTCCTCCCTTTCATTCACACTCATGTATTCTGTCTTTGCCCTACTCACTTTCATTCCTCTCCTCTCCAGAGCATATCTCCATCTCTCCAGGTTCTCCTCAAGCTGCTCCCTACTCTCACTACAGATCACAATATCATCAGCAAACATCATCGTCCACGGAGACTCCTGTCTAACCTCGTCCGTCAACCTGTCCATTACTATTGCAAACAAGGATGGGCTCAGTGCTGATCCTTGATGTAATCCAACCTCTACCTTAAATGCATCCGTCACTCCCACTGCAGATCTCACCACTGTTACACTGCCATCATACATATCCTGAACTCTGTAATCTCTGTAATCTTCTCTGTAACACCAGACTTCCTCATACAAAACCACAACTCCTCTCTAGGCACCCTGTCATATGCTTTCTCCAAATCCACAAAGGCACAATGCAGCTCCTTCTGACCTTCTCTGTACTTTTCCATCAACACCCTCAGAGCAAACATTGCATCTGTGGTGCACTTTCTCGACATGAAACCACACTGCTGTTCACTAATCCTCACCTCTTTTCTTAACCAAGCTTCCACTACTCTTTCCCATAACTTCATGGTGTGGCTGATCAACTTCATCCCTCTATAGTTACTACAGCTCTCTGCATCATCCTTGTTCTTGAAGATCGGTACCAGTACACTTCGTCTCCACTCCTCAGGCATCTTCTCACTTACCAAGATTGTGTTAAACAATCTGGTCAGAAACTCAGATGCCATCTCCCCTAAACACCTCCATGCTTCCACTGGTATGTCATCCGGGCCAACAGTCTTTCCATTCTTCATCCTCTTCATCGCTGCCCTTACTTCCATCTTGTTTATTTGCTGCACTTCCTGGTTCACTCTTCTCACATCATCCAGTCTTCTCTCTCTCTCATTTCCTTCATTCATCAGCTCCTCAAAGTATTCCTTCCATCTGCTCAACACGCTTTGTTCACCTGTGAGAACGTTTCCATTTCTAACTTTAATCGTCCTGACCTGCTGCACATCTTTCCCAGATCTGTCTCTCTGTCTAGCCAATCGGTAAAGGTCCTTTTCTCCCTCTTTACTGTCCAACCTCTCATACAATTCACCAAACACCTTATCTTTGGCCTTCACCACTGCTTTCTTCGCCCTGCGGTTCATCTCCTTGTACACTTGTCTACTTTCTTCATCTCTCTTCATCCCATGTCTTCTTTGCCTCCCTCTTCTTTTGAATACACTCCTGGACTTCTTGGTTCCACCACCAGGTTTCCTTATCCCCTTTCTTCCTTCCAGATGTCACAGCAAGTACATTTCTAGCCGTCTGGCTGATCACTTCTGCAGTAGTTTCCCAGAAATCCGGTAACTCTTCAACACCTCCCAGTGCCCGTGTTAACTCCTGCCTGAATTCCACCTTATAGTCCTCCTCCTTCAGCTTCCACCACTTGATCCTCGACTCTGCCCTCACTTTCCTCCTCTTCTTGACCTCCAAGGTCATCCTACAGACCACCATCCTATGCTGTTTAGCTACACTCTCCCCTGTCACTACTTTGCAGTCTCTGATCTCTTTCAAACTGACCCTCCTGCAAAGAATATAATCCACCTGTGAGCATCTTCCTCCACTCTTATACGTCACCCTGTGCTCCTCCCTCTTCTTAAAATAAGTATTAACTACAGCCATTTCCATCCTTTTCACAAAATCTACAACCATCTGACCTTCAGCATTCCTCTCCTTGACACCATGCCTACCCATCACCTCCTCATCACCTCTGTTCCCTTCACCAACATGACCATTAAAATCTGCACCAATCACCACTCTCTCTCCCCTGGGTACACTCTCTATCACTTCATCTAACTCACTCCAGAATTTTTCCTTCTCTTCCATCTCACAACCAACTTGTGGAGCATAAGCACTAACAACATTCATTATCACACCTTCAACTTCCAGCTTCAAACTCATCACCCTCCCTGACACCCTCTTCACTTCCAAAACACTCTCCACATACTCTTCCTTCAGGATAACACCTACTCCATTCCTCCTTCTATCCACACCATGGCAGAACAGTTTAAACCCTCCTCCAATACACCTGGCCTTACTACCCTTCCATCTAGTCTCTTGCACACACAAAATGTCAACCTTCCTTCTCTCCATCATATCAGCTAATTCTCTACCTTTACCAGTCATGCTGCCAACATTCAAAGTCCCTACCCTCACTTCCACTCTCCTCTCCTTCTTTCTCTCCTTCTCCATCTGGACATGCCTTCCCCCTCTTCTTCTTCTTCTTTGGCCAACAGTAGTCCAATTTCCACCAGCACCCTGTAGGCTAACAGCACTGATGGCGGTCGTTGTTAACCCGGGCCTCGACCGATCCGGTATGGAATTCTGTATCGTCCGCATATTGACTTGGCAAAGTTTTACACCGGATGCCTTTCCTGACATAACCCTCCCCATTTACCCGGGCCTGGAACCGGCACAAAGAAATACACTGGCTTGTGCATCCCTAGTGGCTGGGTTCATCCCTAGTGGCTGGGTTATCTATCTATCAATCTATCTATCTATCTATCTATCTATCTATCTATCTATCTATCTATCTATCTATCTATCTATCTATCTATTAATCATTTGTTTTTCTAAATTTTCATTCTGTCTGTCTGTATCTGTCAATCAGGACATTATCTATTCAGTCACTCATTTTTGGCTCTTTATCTATTTTATTCTTTGGCAGAATCATATTGGGACTGGGACCTTTACCTTTAACAATACAGTAAAAACAATGGAACATGTGCCTACTCTGGAATGTATCAGCCATCTTGAATTTTGATTTTGCGTTTGTCTATATAGAAACCACATAAGCAAGTGTACCTGAGAGTATTTGACAACATATTTTGATTGATAAATGACCTTTAGGATAAAAGAGGAATACTGTGTATATCATTATTATTATTGACGGACTAATTGTTTTTCTCTTTGAATCACATGACAAGCAATGAAGCAGACCGACAAAAACAATTCTCTACCAGAAGGTAGACCCACAGAACAAGACTATGAAGATTATAACAACTCCATTCCCTTAGCTCTAGACCTTCTACCCTTTGCTGAGAGTCTACTAGGTTGAACAGACTTATGGCATCAATCCACTTGGGAACGCACTGTCCTGCAGCTTCCCTATCAGGCAGGAGGTCACAGATTCAACCCCAGCAAGCTTTCCACTCCATTCTTCAGTTAATGATAGTGAAGAAAAAAAAAAAAAAAACTCCATCAAAATCAAAATAAGCAATGATGGTGGCCAATCAAGGTGAGTTCACACTTGGCAGGTTTGGTTTGATTAAAATGAACTCATTTTGATTTAAACAACAGAAAACACTGCCATTTGAATTCTCTTGCCCTCCAAATTAGTGGTACCACCTGAGGAGAACAGCCTCCATCCCAAATTTCCAAATAATTTCAGCGGTGCTTTGTTTAAAATGAGATTTTACAGAAATGAAAAATAAGAAAAAAAGATCAATCTATATTAATGAAGCTTCTAGGCCTTCAGAGAAAGGCTTATAATTTGTTAGAACCTAAAATATGTAGAATCTTGAAATGCCCAGTGGTTTGTATTGGTATCAGCACAGAAGACCTTACAACATATGATAAACAACCAGCATGATTTGCAAGCAACAATTCAGTCAACCAATCATATTTTGATTGACAATGAATGAAACCAATTTTAGTCAAAATTGAGAGATGCTTGTAAATAAAAAACAGATGCCAATGGCTGCTTTTGTGCTCACTACTGCTACAGAAATGGCATGCATCCTTTCATTTATCATGCATCCTTTCATTTATCATCCATCCTTTCTTTTATCATGCATCCTTGTCTCCAACCTTTCCAAACTAGCTATTGAGACAGTTTCTATTAGAAAGCAATATGGACACTCCCGCTTTTCAAGAGGTCTGTAGTTCCAGCAGACAAGATTTAACAGAGGGATAGTTTTACTGATTAGTAGAAGATCTGGAGAAATGCTGAAACGCTGAGAAATGTGCACAACATCCATGGACGAGAAGAGTAATGAATGAAGCTGCACTGATTCTGGAAATGTGTGTTTTATAGCTTCCTCTGGACGTGCTAGAAGGATCCCAAACAATTTATCCCATAAGGCGCGTCCTCTGTAAGCTGTCTAACATTATCCACGTGTCTCCTACACACAGGGCGGGTACTTCTCCTACTTAAGTTAAAATATCATTCAAGATGCTCTTGGCTTCTTCTGTCTCTTCTTAACTTTTTAAAGTGTCACCTCTAAAGTTTTCTAAGACAAAGACCATTTGAACATCCTGTCTCCAGAGCTGAGACTGGATTGCACCTGAGACAGCTTTGCAAAATGAGCCTTGAATGAGCCGAGCCTTGTGAGCCCCTTGTAATTGTGTGAAAATAGGCCAGTGTCCCAAATGTGAACTATATACTTGGCTTGCAGGTTACAATTTTGCACCATGTAATTTTGCAAGAATACCAGGTTTCAACAGCAAAGTACATTTACCACAGCAAGAGCTCCAAAGCTTAGGGCAAGACAGAAAAAATCAGAGACAGCATATTTCTTCCCTGCCTTGTGAAGCTCAAACTATAGCGCTTTTGTCTCCGTGTTTAAGGCCTTTTTGCTTCAGGTTTTAGGTTTCGTGTAGACTCCTTGGTGATGATCCACGTTACACTTGAGAGGCTCCACTTTGCGTCTTGGTTCTTGGCTACAATGTTGGAAGCCTCCTTTCTTCACATGTGGACTTTATATACAGAGGCTATCGTGCCCTTGTTCAGCAAGAAGGCTGTAATTGTATCCATGTCTCAATAAAACGTCTCTGTTCTTCATGTTGTTCTGAGACCCAGATAAAGAGGACGTGCCTTTGGGGATAACGGTAGCTCATCTGAGACCAAACGCACTTTTGTATGCGCTTTCTACTGCAGACCAAATTGAGAGTGCAAGATGGAGGCACTTGGCTTGCTCACGTTCCTACAGGGCCTGGGAAATGCAGACTCCCAGGAGTTGCAAGAAAGAGTCTTAACGCCTGCTGCTGCACTGAGACCAGGACTTCAGTGTGCTTTTCAGAGATAGAGAATGTTTATGTTCTCAAAAATAAACTGAGCTGCATTACATGCCAGGAGTGTTTTCCTGAAAGAAGGGCTTTAAGTGCCCTTTTGAAACCTTTAAGGAAATGAAATTGTTCCAAGGTTACAAGAGCCCTGATGGTGCAGGAAATTGCCTTGGTTTGTCTAAGCCATAGCAGAGACTGTTGTCCATTGAGCCGAGCTGCGTCTGAACATAAAAGAGTGACACAAGCTGGTGGAACCTCTGTACTCTGAGAATGAGACAGTTATCAGCAATTGTGCTGAGCTGATTTCATTTCAGGGCTCTGCTGGTCAGCCAGCAACTACTGTCTAAAGAGTCTTTTATTTATTTCACTTTTTATGATCATTGGCTTCTTCAGAGCAAGCAATGTTCCATCAGTGAAGTGTGTCTCGCTCAGAACCTCACAAAAACGACCTTCCTGTGAGAGTGGACATTTCTCTACCTGTTGTTCTGAGCCCAGACAGCTCTGTCTCTGTTGGAACGATGATGTCACCGTTAGTGAAAAAACACAGTGGCTGGTAGGATCAACTGAGAACACAATGCTATTTCACCAGCAGCATTAGCCTAGCACGTTCCTTTTCAGTTTTCATGGGTCAGATGAAAGATAAGAAGTTTCATAGAGAATCATTACAGTCCAAGGCTAGGCTTCATGTGTGTCTGGAGAAGCTAGACATAACAAAAGGCTTCAGATGTATTTCTTTCAATTAGTGTAGGAAAACGTAATGAAATTCAGCAAATTTGTTGCAGCAATTAGGCACATTTTAGCAGATGGTTTTAACTCAGTTACATCAACCCCAATTATATATATATTAAAAAAAATCACTCTGAGCATTACATTTTGTGCAGTGCATTCCATTAAATGCAGCTTGTCCAAAAAAAGCCACCATCTGGATTTAATTTTCGAAATAGGTACGAGCGTTCCACTGGATAAATCCTGCATTGATTAATATGTTTCAACTGGAAAAGTTAATTAACCATAACTGATGCACATTCTCAGTTTTTTCCATTTTTTTTAAAGCATGTGCACAATTTTTGGAGTCGTGGGAAGGAGGCAATGCTGTTGGCCACATGATTGGCCTCCATCAAGCAAAGAAAACAACCTCAATATTTGGTGAAGTGAAATAATAAAAAAATGAATAATAGAACTATGGGTTATAGGCTATGTTTAATAGTGACGGTATACATGCACAGTGCAATGAGAATTCAAGATTTTGGGATAAAAGAGTGAGTCTAATCTGAAATGTGCTTTTAATTGCTAGAAGGCTAAAGATTGGAGTCTGGAGTGATTGAAAAAGGTCATGTGGTTCATGAGATTTTCCCTGTTCCAGAGTTATGGGCACACCAGGTAAGAACAACGCCACGTGAAGCGATGCACCCATCTAGCCTAGTGCCTGCCACAGTGTAACAATCCGAGGTTGCTTCGATTGGTCAGGTCTAGGTTCAAGAACATTTCCCGAATAATAAGGTCAGTTATGAATAAGAAGAATAAGGTATTCTATTATCTGAATATACAGAATGGTTTTGGCTCAGAAAGCCTCAAGTTAAGAAAGTATGGTTCAAGAAACATAAGACATCACTTTCACGCATGGATTGACCACCACAGATTCCAGACCATGAAACCTAAATCTGTTGGAGAAGACTTAAAGCAGTGGTCCAGCTCTCCAATCATTAATGCAGAGTCTTGGTGAAAAGTGAAGGCATCTCATTGCCGCGCTTATCAAGACAATATCATGGCAAATGTGTGCCAAAATCAAAATTTAAGGCGGTCCATTGAAATATTGGGGTGTGACTTCTTTGCTTTTACTTGGTGGTTTTTGGCAGACTAAATTTCTTCTGCACACGAGACATACTCTTTTTGGCCAGAGGAACAGTGTCGTGCTGTTAAAATGCAGACGCCACTTTTGTCAAATCCCTTTCAGATGCTTCGTAATCCAAGTTAAACTGCAGTGTCTTCTGGAGATTTTAAAATAAACCCATAATGATAAACCCAGCACTGAATGTCTTCTGATTATTGATCCGCTTCTCTGAGATGAAAACTGTTAGAAGCCTGGTTGTCAGCCAGCTCATGTGGTGCCATAATGCCTTGGGTTGAGTCTGTTGACCAATCAGAAGCTGTCGTTCTGACAGCCTGTGTGATCCAAAACAGACCGGCTATTGGAATATGGTGACAGTGATCTCATTCTCAGGTCTATGGATTTAAACGTTAGCTTTAATGCAATAAATAATGTTCCCAGACCCCAGAGGCCTAAATCATCATATGTTTTGCCCAGGAGCTAAAAATGGTGATGGTGGTCTAGTGGCAGGAAAGTCACAGGTTCATCATCGCAGTCATTGGGTTCTTGAGCAAGACCCTGAGTTGCTCCAGGGGGACTGTCCCTGCAATTAGGACATGCAAGGTGCTCTGGATAAGAGCGTCTACTGAATGCCGCAAATGTAACTCTTACTGGTTTATCTTTGGTGCAGCATTTTACATATAGCAAATCCCCAAGTCCCTTCAGTCACTACCTTGTGCATTTTGGTTATTAATATTTTGCATTTTATCTAATATTATGCATTTATTTGCATATTTATCTCTGATTCTAAGTGCAATGTTTAACATTTTCCACCATAATTTAATGGAATTAGATGTAATTATATTGGTCCATCCAACATGAAAGGTTCCCAAATCTACAGAGTAAAAGCAAATGCCAATTTCATACTTTCAAAAAGAAAGACAGCTGGAGATACAAGGTTTTGCAAACTTTTTTGGCAACCTAGACAATGGTTTAAAACTACTTACTTGGGGAATTGTAACGGTGGTGTGGTACCAGAGGGACGTCAGGTCCGAGCCAGGGGTTCAGAACAGAAGTTTATTAAACAAAGGAGGAAACACAAACAAACAAGAACACTGACTGACTGACTGACTGACTGACTGACTGACTGACTGACTGACAAAAACCACCATTACACCCTGAATGTGACCGAGAGCGCCCTCTAGCGTGCCCAAAACACAACACACGTGACAGAGAGCACCCTCTAGCGTGCCCAAAACCCAACACACGTGACAGGAATAGATGCTTTCGTGCTAATAAAAATACCGCATAGCATTTAAATAAATACAAATACATAAAACGTTAAAACCACGGTCAGAAATTTTGGTTTCTGATTTCTTGCAGCACCTGGTTTGTTTGATGGTGACTGTAACTGCGTTCAGAACTTTAGTAGACTACTCTTTATTTAGTGCATGTCATTAAAAAGAATGAAAAACACTCTTAAATGTAATGTAATTTGTTTTAGAAATATAATTTTGGCTATATATCTGGATTCTAAATGTCTGTTCATCATGAAATGAACACACAGCTGCTGTTTTCAAGAGTTTATTTTAAACAATCCAAAGCAATACATTAGGATTATGCAATAAGATTTAACTAATATATTTAAATTACACCAGACTCGCCATATGGACTTTAATAAATGTATAACCGAACAAAGCATGTGAAGGATTGTGAAGCTCCACAGATGTGCTTCAGAAACATGTGGCCTTTTGTCAGAATTTGAATGTAGTCTAGTTCTGTGGCTCTATCAGCCTTTCAACACTTAATGAAGTCTATCTGGCAGGCAGGCTGAATGCATCATTAACATGCCAAACGAGGACCCGTTTATTTACCGTCTTCCACCTCAGTGTCACTTTCTGGATGCTCCCCGTTCCAGGTAAAATGTCATGAAAGCGAGGTGAGGAAATGTCAGTGTTATTGAAGTTTATTGTCACGCTTAGTCACTGCTTATCTGCTAAGTGGCTGCAAATTGTCATAACAATAAGTAATCACTGAATCTGGATCCGTTCGATTCAGAAATGTTAGTTTGTTATTGACCTTTATGCAACATTTGTCCTGCCAATATTGTAGTCAACGTCCCATGAGGGCATCGATAGATATTTGAAGGGGGCAAAAGTAAAAAGTGTCTCAAAGGGCCCATCAGCCATGTTTTATTGTATTTTATTTGTTCCCATCAAGTTCAGCTTTAACAGTTGAGTGATTTTACAATCATTAATGCATTAATTAGCATATTAATAACATGCTTTCAGACTACTGGCTCAGTTTTTTTTTTTTTAATCTTTCCCTTCAGACAAATGTATATTACATCCTCACAGTTCTGGATAGGTGTCCAGTATTATATATATAATATTTTTTTTAAAGAGCTTTACGCTTTTAAATTTATTGCCTTGAATACATTATCCCTGTACATTTATTTAGTCTTATTTCATTTTTCATTTTTACTCTGAAAACATGATTTTGTTTAGTTTTTAATTCTTACATTGTACAGAGTTGTACATTAATAAAGTGATAACAATAATAATTTTAATTATGAAATAAATAAACATACAATAATATTACTATGATACAAATAGTAAAATATGTTTAACAAGAATGATAATAATGATATTATTATTATTATTATTATTATTATTATTATCAGCAAGAAATGTACTTGGTGTGACATCTGGAAGGAAGAAGGAGGATTAGGAAACCTGGTGGTGGAACCAAGAAGTCCAGGAGTGTATTCAAAAGAAGAGGGAGGCAAAGAAGACATGGGACAGTCAGAGAGATGAAGAAAGTAGACAGGTGTACAAGGAGATGAACCGCAGGGCGAAGAAAGCAGTGGTGAAGGCCAAAGATAAGGTGTTTGGTGAATTGTATGAGAGGTTGGACAGTAAAGAGGGAGAAAAGGACCTTTACCGATTGGCTAGACAGAGAGACAGATCTGGGAAAGATGTGCTACAGGTCAGGGCGATTAAAGATAGAAATGGTAACGTACTCACAGGTGAACAGAGCGTGTTGAGCAGATGGAAGGAATACTTTGAGGAGCTGATGAATGAAGAAAATGAGAGAGAGAGAAGACTGGATGATGTGAGAAGAGTTAACCAGGAAGTGCAGCAAATAAACAAGATGGAAGTAAGGGCAGCGAT
>JABMDN010020615.1:0-7500 GCA_017165825.1 Hepsetus odoe
AGAGAGAGAGAGAGAGAGAGAGAGAGAGAGAGAGAAAGAAGGGAAAGTGCAAGAGATGCAAGAAGGGAAGGAGCAAAAAGAAGTAGAGAGTTACTTAGTGAGTGCAACACCACCATCCCAATCATTTTATGTAAACTCCTGCTCATCCTCTGGACAAAGTGTTCATCCTCTGGACAGATCTACTGAGACGTTGCTCATTATTTTTAATGGGGTGGTGGTGGCCTAGTGGTAGGATACTTGTCTATGGACCTGTGGATCAAGAGGTCCCAGGTTTGAATCCCACCTCCAGAACTACCATCACTGGGTCCCTGAGCAAGACCCTTAACCCTGAGCGTCTCCAGGGGGACTGTCCCTGTAATTAGGACATGGAAGTCTCTCTGGATAAGAGCGTCTGCTAAATGCCGTAAATGTAAATGTAAATTCACACGAGAAATAATACTAAAAAAGTAACCCTTGGTGTTTGATATGATGTTTTCCAGTCCTGAATTAAAAAACATCCTCCAGATTCATGTTCACTGGATTGTTAAATCTGACAGAACCAGATCAAAGTGCAAGGCGGTGAGATGTGAGACACTGGAGGTTGGAGGTTTATGTTATACTCAGTGGTTTCTCTGGCCACCAGAGAGCAGCAGATTCTCGGCTTATCTGTTGCTGGCACGCATTTGGCTGTAGGGGGATCAAACTACACCCCCTGACCAATCAGAGCGCTCCTATTAATGTGCCACGCACTCTCATTATGGAGCCACATCCAGACACATTACCCATGTGCATGCTGCAGAATTCTATCAAACGGTATTAAATTACACATCATGATTTCTGTAGCGAGAGCGCTAAAAATATACTGACCTACATAAATGCACTAATTCACTGCTTTATGGTGCACACCAGTGCAAAGGGGGCGGCCTGTGCCACTGCAACCGCTGGCATATAAAGTAAAAGAATAAAATTAAAAGGAAACAGGTTACAAAGTATAAACCTGGAAATAGGAACAAGTGAAAGTGAAGTGAAAGCGGCTACTTGCCATTCTCACAGCAGAGCACACTGATATGCATCCTTTGCATTTCATCCACACTCGCTGAGCAGCAGCCGTGACCAGCACCCAGGGAGCAGTGATGGGGACGGTACCTTGCTCAAGGGTACCCCTGGGCAATCCAACCCTTCTAACCCTCCTAATCCTGGGGCCTTTTCCCTAAACACTAGGAGATCCATCAGAAAAGTTGACCGAAAACGGTGATGTTGAAAAAAAATAATGAATAATACGAACTGTAAGTGTAGGGCGAGGTGTAAAACAACACCAGGAAGATATTTGGAGATGATGATGATGATGGGAAGGAGGATGAAGGTTCCACACTGCTGGAGATCCAGCCTGAGGCTGGCAGGTCAGGTGGTGCTGCTTGACCGCTGTTGCGTGCTAATCTCACGTTGGCCTTGTTCAGGCATGGGTAGCTGATGTGCTGAAGTGGAAACACAGGGACAACAGGACAAAAGGTCCAACGTTTTTCAAAAAAAGTTTCAGTTTTTAAATGTGAAAACCACCTATTTTGCTTTGATTGCATGGGAGCATCAGGTCCTGATGCTGGACGATCAGTTCTGGATCACTAATTCCACTCCAACTCACCCCAAAGGTACCAGATGGAGCTCCATCGTCCCCCAAAGCTCAGTGTTGGGCTTTTATTCTCCTAAAGCTGAAGCCTGGCATCATGTGCAGCTTCAGAGCACATTTTATTCACAACAATTATGTGTGGGGACAACAGAACACCTGGGTCAGCACTGGGAGCACCTCAGCGCCACTCAATTTATTGACAAACTCTTTCCTTCTGAAAGCTCATTTTAAGCAGGATTTCAGTTCTATAAACGATGAGTCGACTGGTTACTTTTGGCACCAGCATAGGTCGGCGTGTTTGTTTCGCTTTGAAAGGTCCGTGCATTCTGTCCTCGTCCACTTCATCTACATCAGAGAGCATCCAGATGGTCATCAGCATCACGGGCTGGACGTCCAGAGTGAATGTTGTCGCTCCCAGTGTGAACGTCCATACAGGGTGGGTGATGTTGAGCTTGCTGTTGAACTGTCTCCAGTTGCACCAAACATCGATGAACAAAGGCACGTGTCAACTTGGGACCTTTAACTTGGGAACTTTCGATGCCTCCAGTAAGTCTGTTCTGTAAACACCTGATAAAAACCTCTCAGACCATTGCTAGCGATAAAAACCTGCTTCTTCATTGACTCTTAAAAGAACCTGAAAAATCCATCAGGTAGCAGAAGGAGGCACCTGACCTAAAAACCTTGGGGAACACTCCAGAACATCACCTCAAAATCCCCTCTAAAGTCATGCCTTATGTTGGCCTTAGCTAAACCTGGCACTGACCCTCTATCACCTGACGGTGACCCCTGCTAGATCTCTCCTGGCCTGATCGTCAGATTATGCTTGTCCTGAAACTTGCTGCGCTTTGATCTCCACTCTTTGAGAGTGTTTTCTGAGCAGATCCTGGCCGCCTTCCCTCCGTCGTTCCCGGAGGTGCCAGAGGTGACCGCCTGACAATTGTAGCTCGCTGTAGGCTTTAAAGAGCTGCCAGGAAAATCTTCTCCTTCCTCAAAGGCTGCTGAGGAGCGGTGGCTCACAGATGGTGGAGAGAAACTCTTCCTTCATGGAGTCACTTTAACTGTGAGAGGCTCTTATTTACACTCCAGCAAGCAAAGCGACAGGGTTTTAACAAAGGAAGAGATTCTTTGAAACTAAGCGGAGGGAAGGACGAAAAAGGAATAAGGGATGAGGCTTGGGACTCAGCTGGAGGCAGTTTGCTTATGAAACTCTCTCTCCTTTGTCCTTTCCTTCTCTCACTCACTGTCTTGCTCTAATTGTCTGTCATTCTCTCAGATAAAATAAAACGAGGAAAAGTGACTTCGGTGACAAGTTGTCGGGTTGATTTTTTTGTCTTCGGCAAACTGCTCCAAACTGAAATTATTATATTAGGCCTGATGCTGTCGCTGTAGCGGAACTGACACGCAAGTTTATTACGTCCCTTTCCTTCCATCGTAAAAATAATAATCTCTAAACGGTTGTGGGGTTTAGACTCTTATTTCCAGAGTCTCTGTTCAGATGTAGGCTCAGCGTGCCGCCTACTCGCAGACCTGCATTTTTATAAAATAAAATATTCTTAACAATCATATTCCATGACAAACCAATGCCTCTTTCTTAGGAAGTTCTAGATCTACAAGCTGAAGATCAAGCCAGGAAAATGGTTGCTAAATTAGCCAGGATTTAACACTAACTACAAAACAATGGCTACGTTAGTCACTTTCACTTCTAATTCTTCTTCTTTTTCGGCTGCTCCTGTGCTTCGCAACAGAGGAACATCTGCTTCCATTTCTTCCGGTCTCCTGCATCGTCCTCATTCTCCTTCGGCCAACGGTGGCCCAATTTCTGCTGTTAACCCAGGCTTCGACCGAGGCCCTTCCTGATGTAACCCTCCCCATATATCCGGGCTTGGGACCGGCACGAAGAAATATACTGGCTTGTGCATCGCTAGTGGCTGGGTTAGTCACTTGCAGTTCACTTTCACTTATTACAGAAATGGTAAATTTTCACTTTAAAAAAATGCATGGTTATGTCTAAAATAATCTACAGGTGGCAGCGCAAACAGAACAGAAGTATTAGTTGCTGAAAGATCATTAGGCTTTAGAGATCAATAACGCTGTTTACTCACCAGACAAGCCTCCAATAATAAAAAAAACAAACAAAAAAAAACAATGCTTATGCTAAATAATGCAAACCACCAGATTGTGTTTTATACAACAACATGAATATTGTTGCAGGAAATGAACTGGCTGTGGGAAGCAGATGGCCTGGTAATGGTAACTGCTGACACTGCACTTTTCACTTCTAAAGTTCTAAAGTTCTAAAGAGTTATAAAGACAACGGGCCGTAGAGTTTCTCAATAAACAACTAAAAAGTTTGTGGCACATCATCCTAATTTCACTATGTGTTGCGGGTGAGATCAAACGATGCCATTTAGAAATTGTATCATAGATCCTTGCCTAGACAGCGGGAAGATTCAGGAGGAAAGATGCTGATGGGACATCCGAGTCCCTCTCCAACTGATGAGACCATCTTGATTGACAGCTTTAAATGGACCGTGGCTCTATCAGATCGCTTCCTGCGCATTATGAGGTTATCGTGTCCCGCAGTAATAGTTAGATTTCATTCTCATTCAGCGTTTGGGCTTTATTTCATCCTGGGCTCAATCTGACAGTGCAGACAGAACCGATTAACTCAGAGTGGAGAAGAACGATGTTCAGCTATTCCTTAGCACAACAGTATCTCCGACACTGTCTGTTAAATAGGAATTGCTGTAATTTGCATTATAGTGCAGGTGACCCTGTCTGCTAAATGCTAAAGCTGCTAGAAATGGCAGGGTGCCAAAAATGATAAAAATATACCAGTGGGTTTATTCCTGCTCTTTCATGATAGTATACTAGATTACCTGCTGTTTTATCAGCAGATTGAATTTGAACTTTTTACCATTTTAACTTGCTTACACTATAGTTCTACAGTCCACTGGCCTTCAGTCCAGCTCCTGAAGGCCTAACCAATAGGAGAACTTGTTTATCCTATCTACACACGACAGTGGGAAAAAGTTTTGACTGGAACATTTTCAGTTATGACGCGAACTGCTTGATTTCCAACCAAAACCTGACAATGTAATAAGTAGTCCTGCCTTATTGACAGAGTTTACACACAACATCCACCCATCCAGTTTCAAAACCTCTTATCTGGGATGGGGTCACGATATAAACCAACATGACCCTGTTCAGTAAAACTGATCCACATTTTATTAAAAAGAAAACACTAGAAGACCTTGAGGGTTCCCAGATAAAACTCTGAAAATGAATATTGTGCATGCCCTTACTGCTCCTGCTGAGATAATAGCAGCCTATAATGCTGGTGTAAGTACGGAATAACATAAAGCAGGTAAACACTGGTGGACAGCAGAGAAGACAAGTGTGTCAGATGCATGTTGATCTTTAAAGCTCTGCTGTAACCGTTTCATCTGTTAGATTTCTTTTAACATGTAGTAGAAAAGCTGAGATGCTACTGTTCTCTCTCTCTCTCCTTCTGTCTCTCTCTCTCTCTTGGAAACCGGCAGTGTTCAGTCTTTCGGTACAAATGGCTTAATTACAGCGTGGAGAAGAGTGTGGAGGAGAACAGGGGAGCGTGAGAGAGTGGAGGTGGAGAGGCTGTCCTGCTCTCAGCAGGGACAGAGACGAGCTTTGTGCTGCTGGCATTGTCAGGTGTTCAGACTCGCTGCAGGTGTGGAGGTACACTCAACTGAAGACACACAAGGACAAGAGCAGAAACGCTCCCCTGTTGTTGTCAGGCCAAAGGAGTCACTGCAGGAATCGCAAAGATCTCACGACTCTTTACTATGAAAGTTTAACATACAGTCCTGGACCTTGAGCCATGCCTCAATTTTTGATTGTTGCTGATTCCTGTTTGGCTCTTTGGAAGCAGAATTTGAAGATATGAGGGAGTTTCTTAATTTCCTTTAGAAGAATGGAGTGTTTGATGTTTGGAGGAGTAGGGGTGATTTTGGGGTCATATGAACTGACTGTCTGGTTTGTGAGTTTGAGCTCACTCTTAAGTGAACCCTGTTCTTGTGATACATTGCCGTGGAAACATTTGATTTGGATGGATGTGGCTCCCCCACATGCCTCGCTGCATGGCGTCGTCTTCTTCTTCTTTCAGCTGCTCCCATTAAGAGCCGGTTCATCCATTTCCATTTCCTTCTGTCTGTATTTTCCTTTTTCAAACCAATCCCCCTGCATGTCCTCTCTCACCACATCTATAAACCTTCTCTTTGGTCTTCCTCTTTTCCTCTTTCCTGGCAGCTCCATCTTCAACATCCTCCTCCCAATATAATCCTCATCTCTCTTCTGAACGTACCCAAACCAATGCAATCTTGCCCCTCTAATTTTGTCTCCAAGACACTGAACCTGAGCCGTCACTCTAATATACTCATTTCTAATTCTGTCCATCTTTTTGACATCCAACAGAAATCTTAAATATTTAGCTCTGCCACCTCCAGCTCCCGTCTTTTTGTCTGGGCACAGTGCTGATTTTTAATGTAATCCCAACTCTACATTGAATGCATCCATCACTCCTACTGCAGACTTCACCACTGTCACAATGTCCTCATATATATCCTGAACTACTCACACATACATCTCTGTAACACCTGACTTCATGCAAAACCACAACTCCTCTCTAGGCACCCTGTCATCTGCTTTCTCCAAGTCCACAAAGGCACAGTGTAACTCCTTCTGACCTTCTCTGTACTTCTCCATCAACACCCTCAAAGCAAACATTGTATCTGTAGAGCTCTTTCTCAGCATGAAGCCATACTGCTGTTCACTAATCCTCACCTCTTTTATTAACCTATAAAAACTTCCAAAGTTTCCAGAATTTCATGCTTCATGACCACCATCCTGTGCTGTTTAGCTACACCCCACTTTCACTACTTTGCAATCTCCAGTCTCCTTCAGATTGAACCTGCCACAAAGGATATAATACAACTGTATGCATCTTCCTCCATTTACATTACATTAAATTTATGGCATTTAGCAGACGCTCTTATCCAGAGCGACTTCCACATCCTGATTACAGGAACAGTCCCCCTGGAGACACTCAGGGTTAAGGGTCTTGCTCAGGGACCCAGTGGTGGTAATGCAGGAGGTGGGATTCAAACCAGGGATCTCTTGATCCAGAGGCAAGTACCCTACCACTAGACCACCACCACCCCTCCACTTTTGTATGTCGCCCTGTGCTCCTCCCTAATCTTAAAATAAATATTTACTACAGCCATTTCCATCCTTTTAGCAAAACCCCTGCTGCACGGTGTGTTTAGGTTAAAAACAGAGGATTGTGGTTCACCAAGTGCTGTACTGTATTCACACAGCCAAATAGTCACTTTCACTTTATGCGCTCTGGGAAAGGCTCCAGATCCGATATTGTCCACATAACTTATAACGAGTCCTTATACTTTAGATGGGGTGACTGAAAATAGTAAAGTGATCTCCAGCCTTTTCCTCCTCAACTGTCTTGTACTCTCACCTGTGTTAATGAAAGGAAATCAGATGCTGTAAGTTACTAGAATATTTAAAGTGTTTGAGATTTTTTTCAGTGTAGCTTAACAAACACAGCAGTGTTTGAACTCCCTTCATTGCGAGTGATTGTAAGGGATCAAACTCAGACCCTGCCGGCTGCTTTGACATTAACCCATATTACAGCGACGCCGTGGCTCTGTGGGACCCAGGCTGACGCTAATTAAAGCTCCACGAGGCCTGCCGGGACATGTCAAGCCAGGGCAGGGTTTGACATCTCTGTATGACTTGCTCTCCGTGAAAACACAAGTGCTTTTTTCCACCCGATGCAAATTTCTCCACTATTTCAACAAATCCTCAGTGCTAGAAAGCAGCTTTGACTAAACGTCTTGATTTATAAC
>JABMDN010020617.1:0-10260 GCA_017165825.1 Hepsetus odoe
TGTGTGTGTGTGTGTGTGTGTGTGTGTGTGTGTGTGTGTGTGTGTGTCTTTGAGGACACAAAGCTCATGCTAATACAGGCCTGTGTGTAGGATTAGCCAGTGAGTGTGAGAATCCACAGCTCCTCGGTGTGGAGAGCAGAGCTCGTCTCCAGAGTAGGAACAGGGGGACAGGCAGACACACATCCACTCCATTCTCCCCTCCATCTCGTCGTTCTTTTCTTCCCTTCTTCCCTCCCTATGGCTGCCGCCAGATCTGCTTTTGTGAGTATTTCTCTGTTTCCTTCATTTTGGGGGAAATTGGAGAGAATTCCCTCTGTTCTCCCACTCCTCCCTCTAAGGACCCCTAAGGTCAGTTTCTCAGCCTTAGCTCAATGTTTGTCAGTCTTGTCTCACTGTTTCTTAATCTCATCTCATTGTGAGAGTAGAAAAGTTACAAGTACAGGAATGTACTGAGAGTGTAAAGTAAAAGTACAGGAATGTACTGAGAGTGTAAAAATGTTTGTGTCCATTTAGTCTGGATTGGAAGGTGGTGGAGAATAAAATAATTGGAGGATTTAGAATGAGTTCAGAGTAAAATAAGGAGTATGAAAATGGAAGGAAAGGAAGAATATTTGGTTTCAAATGGAGGGAGGAAAAGGAGAAAAGTGTCAGTAAAATGAATTCTCAATTAAAGTAACCTGTCAGAGAGTACGGCAGTTTTGTGCAAAGGTCTTGAAAGCCCCCACAAGGAGAAGCCCCTTGTTTCTTTATATTCTTTAGGAATTTATACCTTCTTGGTGCAAAAATACTTTCATATTGAAGATTAAACAAAAGTTTAAAACAAATGTTTTAGTGCTCCAGGCTGCAAAGTCTCTAAAGATACAAGGTTCTAAATAAAGGGGATCCACCCACTCAGTGTTCAGTATCAGCAGTAAATGAATCACCTGATCATCTGGAATCATCGACACCTGGTTCTTCACTGCTTCATGTCTGAAGTTAGACGCTTTGTTCTGCTTGAAGGTTCAGACGTAGATCACTGTGTGGATTAACCAACACAGAACTATCAAACTGCTCAGGTACAGAGACTGGACTGAACATGAGAGACAACAACACTGTCCTTCAGGAAGATCTGGAGAACTGCTCCTCAACAGATTCAAAATAGAAGAAATACACAAACCCCTAATAGATATATAAAGCCTCAAATTGAGTCTCGAGTCAGAACTAGAACTTCAGATCTCGAGTCAGGACACGCAAGCCTTTTGGTTTAGTCTCAAGTCAGGACAGGTGAGCCTCAAGCTGAGTCTCGAGTCATAAACATGAAGTCTTGACATGAACCTTCCATTCATTTTTATTTATTTCTCTTCCGGAACCATGGAAACCATACACAACTGGTCAGATGTTTAGCTCACTACCTTTTATATGCTCTGCCCACCTCTGACAACTTGCTTTGGCTGTTTGATTAAAAAGTTTTGGCGCCCCTGATGTAGATGATCCTGGCATGGTTTTAGTGAAGACCAGACATCGTTGTTCGCGTCTTGAAAAGTGCCCAAACTTTTGAATGACAACCCCCTTTGCGCACGCGCGCGCACACACACACACACACACACACACACACACACACACACACACACACCCCTCCCTTTGCACCCCCCATGGCTAGGCCGCTCTTCAGCTGTTGACCTTTGAGGCTTTCCTGAACTCTGACCTCTGTATTATGTGGGTGTTTTTACCCGAAGAGGTGGCCGCTGGGCTCTGATCAGTAAGAGTCTGTGTGTGTGTGTGTGTGTGTGTGTGTGTGTGTGTGTGTGTGTGTGAGAGAGAGATTGGGGGGTAACACTGCTACAGAAAGGGTTTTTTTAGTATCACACCAGTTTGAAAGTGAGATTTAGGATGTATTTAAAAATTTTAGCGAAATGTAAACAAATAAATACCTGTTTACAAAAGAACAAATTCAAAGCTTTATGTTTACCAGGTACATTATTTACTCACTGAGCCAAAAGTATTTGCACCTGATATTATACACAGGCAATCAGCGTTGCACATTGTTGGAATCAAAGAAGTTAGATTTGAGCAGTTTAAATAATAATTCAAAAATAAATATATGGATATATACAAATGCACATGGGTGAGTGTGAGTGTGTATACAGCTTAACATTGAATTACTTTTGTATGAGAGAGAGGGACGTTATAATGGGTGATGGGGGAGAGGGAGGACAACTTCATTAGTGTATATATGTATATAAAAGGTATAATAAAGGTATCAATTTATTAATTGGTTTACACGAGAATGGCAGCAAAGAAATCCCTGTGAAACGTAACCGAAGGGACTGTGTGTGGTTCGGAACTCCTCCCCTAAACCACACAGAGTATTTCCAGCATGTGAGTACATGTCCCACCTTGGAAGTGTCTGCGGGACCTGATTATCGTTGTCCGTTTTGGAAAGTAGTTTTATGAAAAAAGTGAGTCAAAACCTCTGACCCTCTCAGGCTGAAGGCCTGCTGCTGGTTTTTCTCCACTCTGCTGGAGATGCTTCTTCCATGGCAGACACAGTGAGAACAACGAGCAGCTCAAGGTTATTGAATGTGTTTTTGAACAGATCTTACTTGAGGCAGAACAATCTGTCTTGTGTTATTAATCATGTATAACCTGTAGCCCGGGGGTATGAGCAGGCTCAGTGGACGCGTCCCGCGGCAGCTGATTTTACAGCATTCTCATGGACCAGGTCCGGACCCGCCGGGACCAGACTGCCCACCAGACATTGTTGCCTGAACATGTCCCAGACTCAGATTACACCCTGTTTTATTCTAAACCTGAGTTCAACCAACTTGAAGATTTAGGAACGAGTATATTAGAGGGACAGCTTAAGTTGGACGGTTTGGAGACGAAGACATAGAAGCAAGACTTTGTTGGTTTGGACATGTGCAGAGGGGAGACGAGGAGTATGTCAGGAGACGGATGTTGAGGATGGAGCTGACAGGAAAGAGGAGAAGAGGAAGGACAAAGAGGAGGTTTATGGGTGTGCTGAAAGAGGACATGCAGGGGGACGGGGTGAAAGAGGAAGATGCAGAGGACATGAAGACATAGAGATGGGCGAACTTTGCACAGCTATCGAGAGCCCCTGAAAGGAGAAGAGCTTAACCTAACCTGCATGCTGGTCCCAGCGAGACACAAACTTCTGCAATAGAATTGTTCAAGAGAGCAGAATTCTACTGAGTGATGGGGAAGAGGGAGGACCGTCCTACCCTCCCAGAGAGATAGAGGACAGTTATACTGAGTGATGGGGGAGAGGGAGGACCACCCTACTCACCCAGAGAGAGAGAGAGGACAGTTATACTGAGTGATGGGGGAGAGGGAGGACCACTGTTGAGGACACATCCTTGATCATAGCGGTTCCGCTTTGAACTAATGGCACCAAGAACAGAACCGGTTCAGGGATTGGTCTCTGTTGGTGGACAAGGGCTGTCTTTCCTGTCCTCTTGGTCTGAGTTTATTATTTTTAGTCTTGGTTCTTCCTCATGGGTTCTTTCTAGTCTTAGGAGTCTCATCTCAAGGACACTTGAGCCACATTTATGGACCAAAGCTGGGTCTGGGGACAACAGTAGACACGTCCTGCAGTTTTTCTCACTGATTGGCTAATGAGGGACTCAGAGTTGGCTGTTTGTCCATAACTTAGCTGTGTGGTCCTGTCACGCTGCTCTGAACATTCAGAACTTGGACGGCGTCCTCATCACTATTTAGTGTTTATTTTTTCATTTATTTAGTCTCCATGTTATATTGATTCTGTATTTGCTCTTCTGGGTTTGTTGCCTCATCGTGAAGCCTGTTTAGTATTCGGCTCTGCAGCTCCAGGAGGGGGTTTAGATCTTTCCAGGCAGTCTCCACCTGCAGACCTTCCCCGTCCCTGCCTCATCGGCAGCCATTTTTTGGTTTTGTTCCTGTGAAAATGTCTTATCTTTGGCATATTGAGTCGATTAAATGGAAGTACAAATGTTTTCTGCTCTTGGACCGAGTCAGACCGTCCACATGGGTTCTCAGGACTTGCTTAAGGTCCAAAGTGTCCAACCTGAGCTTTCCCTCTATTATACTCTTTCCCAATCCTGTCCATCCTCGTCCCTCCTGACACAAATTTCAGCATCTGTAACTCTAACAGCTCCAGCTCCGCCTCATGTCTTTCGTCAGCACCACCCGTATAACATAGCTGGTCTCACTATTGTCCTGTAAGCCTTCGCTTTCACTCTTGCTGGTCCCCGTCTGTCACAGATGTGACATGAAATGAAATACAGAAAAAATAAAATACTCATTTTATTGGTGGTCGATGTCTGCAGTGACCTGTTGAGTGATATTGAGGTCTTTGTTTTTAGCTGCATGGAGCTGCAGTGTATCGCTGAAAATATGTCCTCACTGGTGTCCTAAAGCCCAACAGGGACATCCGTGTGAGTAATGGACATCTTGTTATCTACAGGTCACATTCCAGTGACCCTGCACCTGCCCTCAGGCTTTAAAAACCCGAGTTATGACCCTCATATTACTGCATTGATGATATAATTATAAATGTAATTAAATACTTAATCCCAATCTGAAATATTTACAGTTGACTAAAAATGTCAAAAATATCTTTTTGCAATGCAATTGTTTGGGTGCACAAAATAATCACATTTTATGATTATTTTGGTGCCTATTAATGGGTTAAATTCATTCTAATATATACATTGTTGTATCATAAATATCCTGAACACATTCTAGTGTGGGGCAGCGGTGGCCTAGTGGTTCGGGCGTCGGCCACATGATCGGAGGACGGACTTCCCAGTAGGTTGCCCTGAGGTACCCTTGAGCAAGGTACCGTCCCCGTCCCGCTCCTCCCTGCGATGGGCTGGCGACCTGTCCAGGATGCGTCCCCCGTCCTCGCCCTGTGTGCGCTGGGTTGGACACCAGCACTCCCCCGCGACCCCGTTTGGGACAAGCGGCAGAAGATGGATGGATGGACGGATGGATGGATGGACATTCTAGTGTTAAATTGAAGTAATTAGTTATCAGCTTTGAGATTTGATCAATTTATTAAATGTTAAAAAAAAATTGAGATTTTTTTATTTTACTTAATTTTGGATATTCATTTTTATGGCATCTGTCTATCCAAACATCTATCTGTCTATCTGTCTGCCTGTCTATTTGTCTGTCTGTCTGTCTGTCTGTCTGTCTGTCTATCAATCTTCCTGTCTGTCTGTCTGTCTGTCTGTCTATCAATCTTCCTGTCTGTCTATCCATCTATCTGTCTATCAATCTGCCTGTCTATCCATTGTCTGTCTGCCTGTCTATCTGTCTATCCATCTATCTGCCTGCCTGTCTGTCTATCCATTGTCTGTCTGCCTCTCTATCTATCTATCTATCTGTCTGTCTGTCTGTCTCTCTCCCTGTCTGTCTGTCTCTCTCCCTATCTGTCTGTCTGTCTGTCTGACTATTCTCTCTGTCTGTCTGTCTGTCTATCCATCTATCTGCCTGCCTGTCTGTCTATCCATTGTCTGTCTGTCTCTCTCCCTATCTGTCTGTCTGTCTGTCTCTCTCCCTATCTGTCTGTCTGTCTGTCTGACTATTCTCTATCTGTCTGTCTGCCTGTCTCTCTGTCTGTCTGTCTGTATATCTATCTAGATTCTAGACATTTGATCAGTAACTTATTCTAATTAGCTCACAGTGGACACATCTGGCATCTCTTTTATTTCACTGTAAACGGTGATGTGCGGATATTTGGGGTCAGGTGTTCAGTGATGTTGGGAAGTGCAGACAAACAGCAGGACCAAACAACAGTTTCTCTCCAGATAAAATCATTTCATTGCCTGAACAGAGGCCTGTGGGTTCTCTTCCAGACCTTTTCTCTGTTAATAAATCCACACCTGAGCATTTGGGTTTCACTTCAGCAGGAGGGAGAAGTTGGGCCAGAATCCTTCACAGCGTCCCTCTGCACGTCCTCTCTCACCACATCCATAAAGGTCTTTGTCCTTCCTCTTCTCCTCTTTACTTGCAGCTCCATCCTCAACATCCTTCACCTGATATACTCCTCATCTCTCCTCTATTCATCGCAGTTCCCAACCCGTCTAACATAGCTGGTCTCACCATCATCCTATAAACCTTCCCCTTCACTCTCGCTGGACCCCGTCTGTAACGGATCACTCCTGTCACACTTCTCCATCCGTTTTCACGCTCTCTTCTTCCCCTCTCTTCACTCTACTCATTACTGTTCATACCGAGCATTTAAACTCCACCTTTACCACCTCTACTCCCTGCGTCTTAACCTCTCCGCTGTCCAACCTTTTATTCACAAGTCTCTGTCCTGCTGACTTTCATGCCTCTCCTTTCTAGAGCATATCTCCACCTCTCCAGGTTCTTCAAGTTGCTCCATGATCTCACTACAGACCAATAAACAAAACATTGCAGAAATCAAGTGGTTGTGGAACGAAAGGATGAGTGAGCATTTCTACATCCTTGGTCCTGAGTTCTGGACAGGGACATTCAGGATTACTGTGGGTTTCAAAGTTGAGGAATGAAGGACAACACTAAGGTTGCCTTTGGTGGATGAGGGTTTAATAATGACCAGGCTAAAAAGGCTGAGGTTAATGATGTGGTACCAATTACTTTGAGATCATAAAACTTCAAAATTATGTGTTTTCTGTTACTCGACATGGCTCTTAATTGATTTTCATCATTAATGCCATTATTTATGGAACCCAACCCCCCATATTCCACTGCGGCCATATTTTTAGGTGGACTGACTCTACACACCCCAGGCTTTCTATTTTACTGTTCTACTTTAAAACTTTAGGTTATGAAAAGGTTCAAACCATCGCTCAGGTCATCAAATCTGCCCCAAATGAAACACCACACTTTCAGGTTCTCGCCAAGGTTCACAATAAAATACATCCTATGTATTTAAGCCGCACACACTTCCCAGCAATGGGCAGCCTTTTCCAGCACTTGGGGAGCAGTGATGAGGACAGTACCTTGCTCAAGGGGACCTCAGGGCAAACTATTGGTCTAGGAATTGAACCAACAACCCTCCAATCCTACAACCTAGTCCCTAAACACTAGACCACTACCAAGCATGCTTCATATAATTAATTTATTTATTACATGTAATTTAACTGGTGGTTTTCAGGTTTTGTACATCTAAACCAGTCTGAACCAGTCTTGAGGGACTGTATGTTGTTGTGATCGCACCACAACACAACACTTCCTTTCTATTTAACTCACACTCCACAGTCTTCTGTCTACAGGGCTCCGAAAGCGATCTTTTTTTTTTCTCTGAACTGTTAAATGGGCGTCTGTTTTAAAGGTTGATTTTCTTTCAGCAGAGACACACCCGTACCTCCGCTGGTCCCCGGAGACCCCAGTCCACTCACAGCGTAAGATTCTCCCGGCCTCCGCCGCCGTGACCTCCTTCCTGCTTGTGTCTCAGGCTTCAGTGTGAATGCGGTTTATCGGCATGTCTTGGTGGAGGGTTTTGGTTGAGGTTGCGCTCTGCTGGGTCTCGGCTTTTTGGATTAAAATGGAACTGGACATAAACAGGTGCCGGTCCCTTCCGTTTCTGCTGCCTCGTCTCGTCTCTGCCCTTTCGGAGTTCAGCCGCCAGCTGGTAGCTGTGCTTCCGTGACTCTGTTTTCGCTTAGCTAAGCAACTTAATCAGCTTTCTTTCTTCGGGCTCCTGTTATTTATTTATTTATTTATCTGTGTGTTTGTTGTGTTGTACTTCAATCTGTCACAGGAGCTCCTGCAAGTTCCTCGAGTTCCTTTCACATTATGTGGGAGTGCTGAAACATTAAAGTCCAACATCCTTAAGAAGCTCCGTCTTCATCCGTTAAACCCGGAACCAGTTAAACATTTAAGTCTTAAAACCGCTTCTTGATGTGCGTTCAGAATAACACCTTTATCTTTTTGCTGCTTTAAAGGATCATCAGATGTTAGAGGCACAAATCCAGCTTTTCAAAGAGTAATAAAATAAAATGTTATATACTGTTAAATAACACTGCAGAAACACGACCATTATATCAAACGACCACTTATCACTGCGCTTTCATACATTTTAATGCATTTTCTTTTTTATTTCTTTTTTTTTCATGTTAAGGGGAAGCTTTTGAATACATGGTGAAGATCTCCAAAAGAAAAAAGTATATAAATAAACAGAAAAACAAATTATTTTCATTTTTATGCATAAATTAATGTTCATATAATGCTCTTAATGGACTCCAGATCAAGTGATTGTAATTTGCTTTAGATAAGAGTGAATGAATGAATGTAAAAAACAAGATGGGTGGACAGTGAAGAATAAAACTTTTAAACTTTATCGAACAAAGTAAAACAAGGCCAGCCAGACGCCCTGATTATTGTGGGCACCGGCATTCGTGGATTAAACGCTCATGATAACTGAAATATCGTTCAGTCCTTACCGAGTGCGGGAGTCTTTCTCTCGCTCTGACGGATGGGTTTCTTGCAGGATTATTCCGAATTCTCTCCTTCAAATTAATCATAGCTGCCTTGCTGCGATTGATCTGATTGGCTGAGCCACGCATAAACACCCAGATTGTCCTCCTCGGCTTCAGTGTTTTTTCCCTCTCGGGTTTTCCTTCAACATCCATCTTTCTGTGGTTCTTTCAGATCGAGAAGATCATGACGTTAATAGGAGCTGGGATCGACTTCTCCAAAGAGCAGGAGAGCAGCGCTTCAGGTAGGTTCTGAAGTTTCTCCAACACTCTGAAACATCATCATTAAAAAGAATCAGTTTGGGAAGAAAAATCACATCTGCAAAGCTCTCAAGATGAAGCCGAGATATGATCAGCAACAGAAAACAAAAGTGTATAGTGTATATAGTACAGTTTATATAGTATATAGTGTATATAGTGACAGTGTATATAGTATATAGTGTATATAGTGCCAGTTTATATAGTATATAGTGTATATAGAGACAGTTTATATAGTATATAGTGTATATAGCGACCGTTTATATAGTGTATATAGTACAGTTTATATAGTGTATATAGTACAGTTTATAAAGTATATAGTGTATATAGAGACAGTTTATATAGTATATAGTGTATATAGTGCAGTTTATATGTTATATAGTGTATATAGAGACAGTTTATATGGTATACAGTGTATATAGTACAGTTTATATAGTATATAGTGCAGTTTATATGGTATATAGTGTATATAGAGACAGTTTATATAGTATATAGTGTATATAGAGACAAGTTATGTAGTATATAGTGTATATAGTATAGTGTATATAGTGTATATGGTACAGTTTATATAGTATATAGTGTATATAGACAGTTTATATAGTATATAATGTATATATTACAGTTTATATAGTGTATATAGTGCCGTTTATATGGTATATAGTGTATATAGAGACCGTTTATATAGTATACAGTGTATGTAGTACAGTTTATATAGTATATAGTGTATATAGTACAGTTTATATAGTGTATATAGAGACAGTTCGTATAGTGTATATAGTGCAGTTTCTATGGTATATAGTGTATATAAAGACAGTTTATAGAGTGTATATAGTACAGTTTATATAGTATATAGCGTATATAGAGACAGTTTATATAGTATATAGTACGGGTTTATATAGTATATAGTGTATATAGAGACAGTTTGTATAGTGTATAGTGTATATAATGCAGTTTATCTAGTATATAGTGTATATAGAGACCATTTATATAGTATTATAGTATATGTAGAGACTGTTTGTATAGTGTATATACTACAGTTTATATAGTATATAGCGTATATATAGTACGGGTTTATATAGTATATAGTGTATATAGTACAGTTTATATGGTATATAGTGTATATAGGGGCAGTTTATATAGCGTATAGTGTATATAGAGACAGTTTATATAGTGTATAGTGTATATAGGGACAGTTTATATAGCATATAGTGTATATAGGGACAGTTTATATAGTATTATAGTATATGTAGAGACCGTTTATATAGTGTATATAGTACAGTTTATATAGTATATAACGTATATAGAGACAGTTTATATAGTATATAGTACGGGTTTATATAGTATATAGTGTATATAGAGACAGTTTATATAGTGTATATAATGCAGTTTATATAGTGTATATAGTAGTTTATATAGCATATAATGTATATAGATACAGTTTATATAGTATATAGTGTATATAGAGACAGTTTATATTGTATATAGTGTGTATAGTACAGTTTATATAGTATATAGTGTATATAGAGACAGTTTATATAGCATATCGTGTGTATAGTAT
>JABMDN010020628.1:0-11421 GCA_017165825.1 Hepsetus odoe
TGTTTCAACCTCTGTGTGACATTGATGATCATCAGTACCTGTTTGGTAAAATTGGTTGATCATACACCGACTATAATCCTACAAAATCCCTGACTTTGTGCAAGTGACTTTGTGCGCTGGGTCAGCGGTGGCCTAGTGGTTAGGGCGTTAGCCGCATGATCGGAGGATCAGGGGTTCAAACCCCTTCCCGATAGGTTGCCCTGAGGTACCCTTGAGCCAGGTGCCGTCACTGCTCCCAGGGCGCTTTCAATAGCTGCCCACTGCTGCATGGGTTTGAGTGTGCATGGGTTAAATGCAGAGGTCCAATTTCGTTGTGGTTCATGTGTGCTGTACCGTGACCTCGCAATGATAAGGGTTGTTAAAACTTAAAACTTAAACTTAAAGTGTACCTAGAAGAACTGATGCTGGTTTGAAGGCAAAAGGTAGTAACACCAAATATTGATTTGATTTAGATTTTTCTTTTGTTTGCTCACTTTGCATTTTGTAAATTGATAAAAATGAACAATCATTATTTATATTTCTGAAAGTATTCTTAGTTTACAGAATTATCATACCTGCCTAAAACCTTTGCACAGTACTGTACATATTTAAACATAAAATAAAACATAATTACATGAAACATAAAGAAGTAAAAACAGCAGGTTATAGATTCAAATTTTATATAAAATTATATAATTGGTATTTTTGATTTGACATTCAGAACATGTGGAAAAAGCATCATACCTGTTGGGGACTGTACTTATTTTTATAGAAAAACATGCTCAATACTTTATATTTAAAAGAGACACACTGTTCTCTTTATCAGCAGAGTCATGGTGAAGTTGCTTTAAAAAAATAAAAAAATAAAAAATGCTTGTAGGGACCATAAACCAGTTATATAAAATAATTCACTGTTAAGGCCTTGTTGTAAGTTACAGGGTCTGACTTACTGTGAAAGAGGCAGTGCAGTGCAGAGTGTGTGTGTGTGTGTGCGTGTGTGAGAGAGAGAGAGAGAGAGAGAGAGAGAGAGAGAGAGAATAATATTACAGTAACAGGAGTCTCAGCTCCTCTAAATCTCCTTCAGACACTGTTACTGACCTCTAGCGGCGAACTGTGTGAACTACAACTGCAGACACAGCGCCAGAACTCCAGTCAACTTTAGGAGACATTTCACTGTGTTTTAATGTCAGAGTCCATTTGAACTAAAACTCCAATAAAAATAAAGTCTTTCTCTCCTGCCAGCTTTTGTTTTCCATCCAGAAAAATCACACATTTTCATTTCTCCTCAGAAGTCGCAAGTCTCATGTTGAAGCTGCCAACTCTGCCCTTATTAATGAAGTTGCACTGATGAAATATGACATGGGTTATCAGCTTCTTCTGGATCCAGAGCTCTCTTAGACTGAATCATGGGTTCATTTTGTAATCAGTGTAAAGACGGGGTCTTCTCAGCGCTGGGCAGCAGTGCGCCTGCTGAAGTTTACAGCAGCGTACTGAACATCCTGCTCCTCCGTGTCTAGAAGAGGGCTGGCAGTGCGGAGTGAGAACTTCTGCTGTTTGTGAGCGTGTTTGAAATGAACACTGGAGTAGTGAATGTCCTCCTCATCTGCTGAGACCCTGCATGTGGGGTCAGAAATCATGTCCGACAGTGAGACACTATTATTCCCATTGGGATCCTGAAAGAGAGAGAGAGGACAGTTTTACTGAGTGATGGGGGAGAGGGAGGACCACCTTACCCACCCAGAGAGAGAGAGACCTGTCCACTCTCACCTGTCCACTCTCTCCAGACCTCCTGTGACCTTCAGCTGAGCGGGACTTCCTCTTCCTGTCAATCAAAACATTATCAAACACAATATCAAATCTACATTCATTCATTTTTTTAAAAACACGATGTTCACTGTTCACATACCACACACACAGAGCTGCTGTGATGAGTACCAGAAACACCATCACTCCCACTGTGAGCAGCGGCAACACTGAGCTCTTCTCTGGACCTTCAGCATCTTCACATGTAAACCACAAGACTCAAAATGATAACTGTCCTATAGTGAGACTTCTCTGTTGCTGATATAGTTATAATTGATATAATTAAAATGTATATTTCAGTATGTTCCCTGTAAAGGATGGATACTTATTTTCTGTTAGAAGATCAATAAAACATGCAATTTAACACACAGTTTTAATATGTGTCAGTTACTGAATTAACATAAAAATGTCTAAGAATATTTACATGATAATTTGAGTCTTTACCTCCTAAAGCGCAGGAGTAAAGGTGTACATCCTCTCTGCTGGAGGAGTCCAGGTACAGCTTGTTGTGTCTGGTGGGTTTGTTAGTTACAGGCTGTGTGTTCTTGTACCAGATGTAAGTGGGGTTGTTGGGCAGAGTGCAGGTGCTGCTGCACATCAGTGTTACTGTCTCTCCATCTGATGCAGTGCTGGGACTCACTCTCACCTGCAGAGCTGATGCAGAAAAAAAGAAAGTATTATTTTATTCTACAATATACAGTAGACCCAGCAGAAAGGACTTCATCTGTTACCTGTAACATTCAGAATTAATCCAGGAACCCCAGAGAATTTCTCTCGGGCAGTGATGAATCGAAAGCGATATTGTCCAGAGTCATTCCTCCTCACATCACTCATTCTCAGAGTGCAGTTCCTCTCTTTAGCTCCAATAAACTGCACTCGACCTGCAAACTGCTCCTCCAGCCTCATGTCCTCTGGTTCCACAACAGGCTGATGAAAATGCCAGAATACTTCAGTAACTGTGTGATTAGTGGGATGTGAGTAAGTGCAGGGAAAGTCCACTGATGAACCCTCCAGAACACACACTCTTCTGTCTGTGTAGGTCACACTCCAACAGTCCTTATCAAACACACCTGTAAGAGTAAACCATGAGCATGTTTTGATTTGACTGGTTCAGGAGGAAACAGCGACTGACAGTCTAATACTCACACACTGCACTGGAACGGATCCGGTGATGGTTGTTAACAGAACAGGAGTAACTCCCAGCATCCTTGCTGGATAAAACCAAAGATCTTTGATGTTTTTCCAGCTTTTGTCCATTTCTGAACCAGGTGTAAGAAGCAGAACTAGAGTTTAAACTGCAGGAAGTGATGCAGGTCACGTTCTGTACAGTCTGCTCTAAAAGATCAGGATTCATCTTCACATGCAGGTCTGAGTGGGAATGCAGTTACTCATATTTTAGCAAATATCTTCCATAAATGTATAATTTTCTTTTATTACTGAGCAGATTGTATAGTTTAGATGTTTACCTGCAACTGTTAGATTTACTGCAGCTGAGCTGAGATGTTTCTCTCCTTTCTCTGTGATGATCAGGAGGTGATATTCTCCTGAGTCTCTCTCTCTCAGCTTTCTTATTGTCAGAGTTGAGTTGGAGTTTGTGTTCTCAGTGCTCACTCGTCCTGCATAGTCTGAGTCTGAAGCTAAATCCTCTGGATGTTCCTCACTCCTCCAATTAGCTTTCTGTTTAGGACTGAACCAGAAGACTGTTTTGACATTGTAGGTTGAGTGAAAGCATTTTAGCTTCACCTTAGTCTCCCGCAGAGCACAGATAGCCTGAGGACTGCAGGACACACTGATACTCGCATCCACAAAACCTGAAAGTGAACCACAGTGCATGAGTTTATACAGTAATCATTTCTGCACTAAAATATGCAGCAAAGTCCAGTTTACTTTACTAGATATCTGGTAGCTCTGGCAATTATAGGCTAACTCTCTCACACAATTCTGTTTGGATTTTCACTAACATGGTTTCTAAAAGTTCTTATAAATATGTCATGCGATTGGTGGAACTGGACCTTGAAGCAATGGAAGAAGGTCACTTTTTGTCCTGTTTTCTGTTACATCACATGGATGGTTGGATACGTGTGCACTGTTCACCTGGAGAAATAGTGGTTCTCTAGGATACTGAAACCCATTGGGTTCAACTTGTATCTTACAGGACAGTGTAAGGCTAATGTCTTAATGTCAGATATGACAGAGGCACATATAGATGTCCTGTAGAGTCCACTCCTTGGCAGGTCAGGACTTTTTTGGTGACACAAACATAACCAGCAGCTCAACTCCTGTTACTGTCATCCTCGATCATATTTACCGTAAAACATAATATAGCACAGAATATTGACTTTACTCTGCCAGTGTTGATAGAACTGTGTGACCGATGAAGTTCTAGTTAGCAGAGAAACTAGAACGACTAAAACTGGAACAAAAAGTTAATGTGGTTGAATTAACAGTAGAGTCACCATATCAAACAGTCAGACAAGCTCACTGTGCCAAGGTTTCAGTGATGAAGGAATAAAAAACACTAATTAAGAGTCCAATCCAAGCTGTAGTTCCTGGCTCCTCGCCAGTAATATCTTTGTGGGGGGGGTTTTTTTTGTCCTTTTAGATGACTTTTTTGTACTTTTAGCAAAAGAACAGCAACAAAAAGCACAAAAAATGTTCATAAAGATCAGTGTGGGGCAGTGCAGTGTCTCTGTCTCTAACACTCTGGCCAGCATCAGCCTGGACCATGTTTTGGTTCTGTTAAAACCTTATTCAGAGCACATCAACATAACCAATGTGCTCACATTAGACCGATCTTGATCAGACTCCATCTTTCTCAAGGGTTTCACTGATTCTAACTCTGCTTTCTCATCCGGAGGGACTGTTAAACCCTAGTGATGTGTCTGAACCTGCTCACAACAGTGAAGACAACGAAGAAATGTAGCTTTGATTTTCTGTTCATGAATCAGGAAGTCGAGAGAGAAACAGAGAGAAGAGCTTATTTTACACCATCAGTCAGTGCAGATTTAGAGTCATGACCTTCTTCATGTTTCTCTCTCAGTCACATGAGCTAACTCTGCATTATTCAATTCAATTTATTCTTATATAGCGCCTTTTACAACAGAGTTGCCCCAAGGCACTTTACATTGGTGGTAGATGGTGGAACAGGTTACAGGAATAGAAGTTAAAGCCGGACGACTACGAAGGAGAGGAACCAAAAACTCCACTGTGTGGAGAAAAAAAACCTCTGAGGGTCCAAGGTCGACTGGCTACCCAACCCCCTTGGTTGGTTATTCCATGGCCAATGTGTGGACTGGCACAAGTATAATATATATTATATGTTTATATATGTATTTATTGTGAACACTGAATGTCCTGTATATATATATCAATGTAAGTATAATAAGTTAGTGTGGGCAGAAGAAAAGGCCAGCAGTGCTACATGTTGTCCCGGTTGGGTTTCAGGTGTGGTGCGGTAGAGGGCGCTCTGTTCTGACTGAGCACACCTGAGCTGATGAAGGTTTAGGTGTGCTTAACTGGAGCTGTTTTTTAAGCCCCAGTGAGTCAGAACAGAGCGCGGCTCATTCATAAGACGAAGGCTTACAGTTAACGGTGGTTTTGATCGGGCCTTGTATCTTGTTTTGGTCACGACTGCAGTTCCTTGAATCTTATTTTGTTACTATGGATAATAAAGTTATGTTCCTGACTCCTGGCTCCGCACGTCCTACCTGCACCCCGCCACCGTTACACATTTAGAGGATATGTTACAAAACTAGAGTTTAACTGCATGTCTATAGTTAAAGTCTGATCTGCACTAAATCCAGTCCAACACGACTAATTCTGCTCTCTTTACAATGAAATATGGAGTCAATCCGTGTTTTTCAGGTACTGATGATATTCACAGTACACTCACAAAAGTAAATCTCTGTAACAATGACATCAAATACAACTTAAATACTCTCATAATTAAAAATAGTAATTTGTATAATTTAAACAATTGAAATAATTTTTTAACATGAAGTTATTAACATTTGAAGAGTTGGATTGTGATAATCCACACAACTCCACTAGAAGAGGTTCTTGGCTGAAAGAAACTCCTGTTCTTAAATACATAGATTACGATTTCAAATTTATATTTAATAACTTGTGTTAGAGAAATTAAAGAGTGGATGTCACTCAAGTTTTTCTGCTAGGTCCTAAAATTGCTAGAGACAAACTTTCAGACAAAGCCTTTCTCAATCACAATAAAAATAATGTAAAAAATATTGTTCACCCTTAAATATAGATATTAATTAAAATAGAGAAGTTTACCTGTCAGCAGCAGGAGCATCACAGCAGCTGTAACATCTCTTAACCTCTGGAAGGACGACATCACCCTTCAAACACTGCTGACACTTGGAGATCCAATAATTCTGTTAAAGTCTGAAGAAACAAATCCTGATTTGAATAAATGATGAATTAAGTTCTGTCTTCAGCTGTAAGTATTTTAATTGATGTTGAACCTGCTCACTCTTACTCGCTGGTGTGTTAAAAGTAAGCAGAGGAACGGAAGACTTGTTTGTGCTTTTATATTCTGACATCACGCTTCCTCTTTTAACTCACACCCTCTTCCTTTTCCAAGAACATGAATAAATCAGCTATAGTGAGAACCTCTGAGTGTATTTATTCCAGCACACTAACACTTTTAGTAAAGGCAGGATAATCCTACCTGTAACACACAGTAGGATGATCAGTGATGGGGTCCTACACTAATTCTATTAAATAAGTCCACTGTTAAGACCTTGTAGTAAGTTACAGGGTCTGACACACTGGAAAGAGGCAGTGCAGTGTTTGAGGGAGTGTAGTGTGAACACGTGACTTAACAACAGAAAAGTTGTGAAAATTCTCACCCAGACTTTTTCTGCATGTTCAGCACTGAAGTGAGATCTCTGAGTGTCTTGTTTCCATTAATGTTTAGACCCTAAAGTTAGGAACCTGCTGCTTTGTGGTTGAGCGAGTGAGTGCAGGAAAGAAAAGATGATGGTTTGCTTTCATTTAAGAAAAAATGCTGTGTAGGTCTGCTATCTCTGAAAAATGACCAAGGACCTCCGTGACCTCATAACTGGTTACATGAATTCATACAGACACTCATAAAACTCAGAGAGAGATCAAACAGTGTGTGTGTGTGTGTGTGTGTGTGTGTTTTGCTCTGTATTAACTCTAAACTAAGGTCATTAAGACCCTGTGGTCTTAAGATATATGTGTTGCCCATAGCAACAGCAGCATTGGCTACTATTAGTGATATTAGTTATACCACAAAGGTCCCACACATCTCTCTCTTTCTCTCTCTCTCTCTCTCTCTCTCTCTCTCTCTCTCTCTCTCTCCACCACATTACAAGGTTTTGGTTCTCAAGTGTGTATTTCTGGATATTTTTGTTTGCTTGGCAAGAATAAAATAGTCACTGTGGTTGAACACAGAGGGCTGACGCTCTCTCGGGTGTGATCTTCTAATTTGTCCTGCAAAGTTCCCGCACTTTAAACTGACTCACAGGTGATGTGCATCTCCTAGATTAACAAGTTAGGCCTAAAGTTTAGCCCATAATTGTTAAAACTGACAAATGAGTTAAAACCTTGAGCGTCCAAAAGGGATTCTAGTAGTGTTTTAGTAATGAACTAAAGAAGAAGCTTTTAGCAGATGTTAAAATTCTACTTTGTATGTAGTTCTGCAGAAACTCATTCAATTAAGAGCTCCTGTACATGAAAACACTGTACATGAAAACAACAGATTCATTTATTTTCACTTCCAGATTGATCAAACTGTCAGGACTTTGGGTGTTTGTTTCTGTTTTATTCTCAGTAGAGGGTGCTCTGTTCTGATGGAGCAAACCTGAGCTCATATGACACAGGTGTGCTACATTGAGGCTGACTACTTACGCGGCTCATTCAATTAACTTCAGTTGTTGTTACGGGTGGTTCTGTGTATTCCAGTTTTGTGTTTGGACTTTGGTTCTGCTTTTGTTTTTGGTCCGGTTTCGTGTCTGGTTTCATGTTTATGTTTAATAAAAGCCTGTCTAGAACCTCTGGCTCACCGACACCGTGACACAAACACAATGATGGACAGAGTGAGGAGAAAGAGTGAAGCAGTAAGAGATGCTCATCATGCTTGTGTGTATTTTAAAGTCTTGGGGAAAGAAAAGGAACAGGCCCAGAGTAAAAATGGGAAGCAGGATGTCAGAATGTAAATGTTTAAACAAGTCTTCCAGGAAACTGCTTACTTTAAACACTTTAACACTTTCAGGGACGAGTAAGAGTGAACAAGTTTAACACTGAATAAAGTACTTAAATCTAAAGACTGAATTCATCAGATCATTTATTGAAGTCAGAATTTTTATACATTTTAAAATGTTTTAATAGTGAAGCAGGAAGACTCACACCTACATCCTCACTGAAGCTCCAAGTGTTCGCAGTGTCTGAAGGGTGATGTCGTCCTTCCAGAGGTTAAGAAATGTTACAGCTGCTGTGATGCTCCTGTTCATTGCAGGTAATTCTGCATCTTCATTACTGGTCTTATGTGCTTGTCTTCAGCTTCCAGATCAGTTTGATAGATTGTTGGTTTGATTCCCAGCTTGGTGTTCTTGGTCCTTTCTGTGTGTTTGCATGTTCTCCTTGTGTCTGTTTGGGTTTCCTCCCAGAGTCCAAACTTGTCTGGAGATGTGAGTGTGTATCTGCCCTGCTGAACTGATGACTTGTCCATTTGTGAAGTGAAGTGAAAGTGACTACTTCTCATTGTAATATGCAGCACAGCACACAGTGAGACACAGTGAACAGCTTTCTCTGCATTTCACACAAACACACCGTGCAGCAGAGGGTAGATATTTAAAGCACCAGGGGCAGTGATGGGTACAGTATCTTGCTAAAGGGCAACCTACTGGTCTGAAATTTGAACCCATGACCTTATGTTCTGGTGGCTTAGTCCCTATCCACTAGGCCACCACTGCCCTTGACCTCTGCATTTAACCCAGACACACATGTGCAGCAGCCTCCTCTCAACCAGCGTCTGCTCCTCTGTGGTTTTCACACCACCAGCTAACTTTAGCAGCAGCAGCAGTTCACACGCTACAAGTTTAACCATGAGGGTTTTCACTGCATGTGAATGTGTGCTCTCTGTGTTTCCCTCTATTGCCCTGCAAGAAGGAATTCAGGCAGTACAATAATCGTCCCACATGTTAGAGAAACAACCCGGTACAGGAGTGCGATCTTGGAAGATAAATGGAAGGCATTGGGAGGAAGCTGTGCTTTAACCTCCAGGGGGGCGGAGCTTTATAGATGAGACATCATGTGAAAACTGAATTGATGTCAGTTTCATCAATAAAAGTGAAACCACTCCAGCGGCTCTGTAGTTCTGATCAGGTTGGTGCGACTCAGTCAAAACCAGCTTAGCATCTGGACTGTGTGCACTGGAAACAGACACTAGAAACTGCTCCCCAAAGTGAAAGTGACTATCCTTGTCATTGCGAGTTCACAGCACAGCACACAGTGAACCACAACAAAATTGGACCTCTACGTTTCACCCATGCAGCAGGGGGCAGATATGAAAGCGCCCGGGGACAGGTGACAGGGACGGTACCTTTCTCAAGGGTACCTCAGGGCAACCCACTGGTAAGGGGGTTGAACCCACACTCTTCCAATCCTGTTGCCAACTCCCCTAACCACTAGGCCACCACTGCCCCGAGAGAGAAAGAGAGAAAGTGATCTGTCCAACTTACTGTCCAACATATCCCCCTACTGCCTCCCTTGCTGCCCCTTACTGCCCCTTCAATCTTTCTGTAAAGACTGATCAGGTTTCCCTGCTTGTCTTTAATCCCTTACAATCACCAATCCTCTTTAAAAGCTCACCTGTCTCTCCTGCGGCTCCACCTGTCTCTCTTGAAGCTCCACCCGTCTCTCCTGCGGCTCCACCCGTCTCTCCTGCGGCTCCACCTGTCTCCCTTGCAGCTCCACCTGTCTCTCCTGCGGCTCCACCTGTCTCTCCTACGGCTCCACCTGTCTCTCCTGTGGCTCCACCTGTCTCTCCTCCGGTCTCCTCCACGCTGCATCAGCTTCTCCTGATAAAACACACATGGAGACGATTCTGGACTCTGGAGCTGAGAGACTGAGGCCGCGTCCCAAATCACACACTTCTCCACTTCACACACTACATTACTGACTGCGTTTCTAACGCTGAGCCCTGTTTTTACACACTGTTTAGTGCGGTAGTGTGCGGTTTGGGACGCAGCCCCAAATCTCCGGGCTTCAGTGTCACGTGACATCGTCTCGCTCCAGTCAGTGCTCACCATGTTCTCTGTTAAAGCAGCTTTAAAAGACAATCTTTACTAAAAGATCCAGAAAAACTGCTCACAGAGACTCCGATACACAGTCTGTGTTCACGACGCGCCTCCTGCAGGACACAACCTGCAACTGCAGATCAGTTTAAGGTGGAACAGAAAACTGGTTTCAGAAAAGAAACAGTTCAGAAAGAGATCAAAGAAAAAGTTCATTAATCAGTGAAAAAAGAGCAGATGTAAAAGTAGAGCCGTGTTATGTTGGAGTTTCTGAAGTTTATTTGCCCTCATTCATTATTCTTTATGTTCCATTTATTCATTTTATTAATCATTATTATTCAGTCTTAATAAATCTAACACAAAAAAAAATCATAAAAATTCTAAATACAGTATAAATACAGTTTACTGTTTACTGTTTTTGTGCCACATTTTACAAAGAAATGTGTAAACCTGTAAAAAAATCAGAAATCAGGCTGATACAATGAACTAATTACATCTGATTACTGTGTGTGTTTCTACTCACAGAACCTTTGAACAGAATTTATATTCAATATTACCTTTTTAATTCTGCTGTGATCATTTATTAAGTTCTGATTCTCAGCCTTTAATAAAAGTGCATTACTGTAATCTTTCATTCTGGATAACAAGATTTTGATTGTGTGTGTGTGTGTGTGTGTGTGTGTGGGTGTGTGTGTGTGTGTCAGTACACATGAAGTGAATGGTCTGTTTCTCCACACCTCTCTGAACACTAAGTCTTCTGTTTTCAGCACCAGAAGCTGAACAGCTCCCTTTCAGATCTGAAGCTCTTTAGACTCAGCAGGTTAAAGTGAAAGTGACTATTTGTCATTGTGACACAGCTCAGCAAACCACAATGTAATCCATCCTCTGCATGTAACCCACACACACACCATGCAGCAGTGGGCAGACATATCCCATATCCAGCACCTGGGGAGCAGTACCGTGCTCAAGGGTATTTCAGAGCAAACTATCCGGGATTCAAACCCATGACCTTCTGATTGTGGGACCTGGTCCATCAACACTCTGTCACCGCTGTTACAGTAACAGTGGATCTCTGTTGTGGTTCTGTGGGTCTGTTATCTCAAACACTAAATACAGCAAACCTTAAGAATTACAAACACAAAACTCACCATCAGATATTAAGAGACGGTCGATGGGCAGGAGACTGGATTTCTGTTTATTTACATCAGCCTGAGATGAAAGCTGATTCATCTGACACTGCTGTTACTGATTTTTATGAGAGGAGTTAACAATGACATAACAGAGGAAACAGAGCAGCTACTTCTGTCTATCTATCTATCTATCTATCTATCTATCTATCTATCTATCTATCTATCTATCT
>JABMDN010020636.1:0-13586 GCA_017165825.1 Hepsetus odoe
CACAGAGGAGAGATACTTAATAAATCAATCATACTTTCTTGTGTAACGGTGTCATAAATGTGTGCACTTCCTGCAAAAAGAAATAGAAAAACACAAACTTTGTTGTAAAGCTGAGCTGCACATTTAAGAAACGGATGATGAAGCAATGAGTTATATTTTGGCTTTTAGTAAGGTTATATTTTAAACTGAGGTAAATACTAAGTAGCTAATTGTCTGACCATCCTGCAGTGGATTATTATTAGACTCTCTCTGACTCTGGTCTGATGTCTGGTTGACATTCTGCTGGTTTCCTGCACAGGGAGACAGAAATCGTCCATTTGGTCAACAAAATGTTTATGACTTTATTTTTACAAATGCTCTCATTATATCAGCCTGGATGAGATATAGACCTTTGATAGTTTTGCAGCACAACAGCAGAATCAATAAGATGATGAACAGCAGAGCCAAACTCCCTCCCACAATGCCTCCAATCAGTCCAGCAGCAGATTCAGCAGCTGAATGTAGAGAAACATGAAGTTACACTGTTGCAACTTGAATGATTTTAATTAAATGATTAAAAATGACCTTATGCTTTTATTTAATTAGTTTTAGAGTAAACAGAATAAAATTTGGTTTTCTGACCTCTGACTGAGATCCAGCTCTTTGGTGACTCTCCTCTCTCTGGGTGTTTACAGTGGTAGAGACCTTCATCTGACTGTGAGACAGTACGGATGATCATCTCTCCTGTAGTCTGGGTCTGGAGGAATGATCCATCTTTATAGAAATCAGCTGTGAGGTTTGAGGGCTTAGTTTTATGAAATAAACTAAGTCAGAGGATGAGTCAGAGGATCTCGCTCAGTCACAGGATGGACAGGACTCTCCAGAATCACAGAACCATCTTGAAGAGAAAATGTATAAATCAGATTTAATAAAGGCACAGACACACGCCATTCAGTGTGTTACCTGTTCTGACAGAGTTTATTAAACTCTTTAGAAAACTCTGATGACACACACACAGTAAGGTATATATCTGACCAAAAAATAATGTTACATTTATAGTGATCAGAGAGCAGAGAGATACAAATGAAAGTATAGAGAGGTGTAAAAAATTGATTTCAATTTTGAGCTTAATTGAAATATTTAATTGTTATTTTTAAAGCTTTTAATTCTGATTGAATTCTGATTCATTTAATTTTAATACAGACTGTTTGAAAAGTTAGTTTTTGTTCTGTCATGATTAAGTAACATTAGATGGTGCTCTGCTCTGACTGAGCACACCTGGGTTCATTAGGGTGCAGGTGTGCTTCATTTACAGCTTTAGAAGCCAAAAAGAGTCAGAGTAGAGCGTCAGTCACTGATGTCGGTTTTGTTACACGCGCGGGTGCTTTTATGTTTTATTCAATAAAAGTTAAGTCACCGATCCCAGGCTGCATGTTTCTGACTGGACCACACCTTCTCTCAAGTGTTACACAAACTGGACTGTAACCCAAGCTTAGATATATGATCTTCCATTTTTGCAGTCAGAACAACAAAAAAAAAAACAAAACAAAAAAAAATACAAACAGACTGCTGCAGTGCAAACAGTCACTTTCGCTTCACTTGACTGTCTTATCTCACGATCACTTGGTGTTGCCTGTTGGGCTCACATGCACCCCTTTCAATTTCCATTTGATCAGCAAGCAGGCAGTGGTAGCCTAGTGGGAAGGGAGTTGACCCCAGAATCAGAAAGTTGTGGGTTTGAATCCCAGACTGGTAGGTTGACCTGTGGAAACCTTGAGCAAGGTACTGTGCCCATCACTGCTCCCTGGGTGCTTTATGTTGTCTTCAACATGTATAACATAGCTGGTCTCACTACCATCCTGTAAACTTTCTATTTCAGTTTTACTGGTATCCGTCTGTCACAGATCACTCCTGCCACTTTTCACACTCGCCGTGACTCTGAACTGTTTATCCCATGTATTTAAATTCTTTACATTGTTACTTCTACTCCCTGCATCCTAACCACTCCACTTTGCTCCCTTTAGTTCACACTCATGTATTCTGTCTTTGTTCTACTCACGTTCATTCCTCTCCTCTCTAGAACATATTTCCATCTCTCCAGTTCCTCCTCAAGCTGCTTCCTTCTCTGGCTACAGATCACATCATCGCTGCCTTTACTTTCATCTTGCTTCCATCTGGTGAACGTCTTGGTTCAGGATCCTCACATCATCCAATATTTTTTTTCTCTTTGTTCCCTTCATTCATCAGCCCTTAAAAAGTATTTTCTTGCTCTCTGCTCACTTGTGAGTATGTATCCATGTCTATCCTTTATCTCTCTGACCTGCTGCACAACTTTCCCAGCTCTGTCTCTCTGTCTAGACTGTGGAAAATCAGAGTCTATAATAAATGTATCAAACATTATAGCGATGACAAACAGAGAGACAGAAACAGACACCTGTTAATTGCAGGCATCAGTCCAGTGTGTGAGGGACAGTATTTGAGGGAAGTGCAGTTCAGTGTGTGAGAGACACTCTCTGGTGACCTGTCCAGAGAGTGCATGTGATGGATGTTGTGTGAAGGACAGTGTGTGGAAGGACAGAGGGAATTGCAGTCTGAGTTGAGGTGAGGCTCGTCACTGCTGCACATTGAGTTTCTCCCCTGTGTTTGAACAGGAAATTTGAAAATGCAGCTATTTTTAATTTAAATATGATCAAAATCACTGGAATCACACAGAAATCAAATTTATCGCACAGACCTGTTGACAAATTTATTTTAGAACTCAAAGCGTGTCAGAACTATAAAACTGTCTGTAAAGCATTTGAATTGAACAGGTCTGAACACCATTTCTTTGAATTAAAAATGACCTTCATAAGTAAATCACTATGTACTGTGATGTTGACAGGACTGCTGCTCCCTCCAGATCCAGACTCACACCAGTACACTCCAGTGTGGGATGTGAAGAGGGAGCTGATGTTACATGTAGATCCTGTAACTGATCCCCAGCCTGATGAACAATCTGACACCTTCTCACTGTGTGTGTATCGTCTCACTCTGCATCCATTAGAGTCTCTCTGTCCCTCACAGATCAGTGAGAGAGAGTCTCCACTAAAGTGTTGAGTTCTGCTGGGACTGATGATCAGAGAGACTGGCGCAGGAACATTTTCAACACAAATAAATAATTTTGCTCATTTACTAATGTAATCAAAATTGACAGTGACTAACTGAATGTAAGTGATAAAGTTAAACAAAAATAAATCTTTATCAACCTATTTCAACCATTCAGAAGGGAAATATAAAAATGAGTACTCCAGGTGGGAAAAAATCATTTCAAAATGTAAATAAATTAATTCATATATCATTTTTCTTCACCTGTCAGTGGAGTGGCAACCCATCAAGCATGTTTCACCACTTTTCACTTTGTGAACACTGGGAGGAGCTCAACTTGAGCCCCAGTCCTAACAGTGATAATAAATCTTCAGGTATTTCTGTTTGGAAATATTTTACATATACAGTAATTTGAATTAAATACTACTTTCATTGTTTTCAACCTTCTTATCTATGACTTATTTTGAAACCAATAGATTCAACCAGTTTTTAAGATATTTGTAATTTCTTTGCTGTAAGACTGATGGAACGTTCCTGTAAGGAGCTGATTGGTAGATTGAGCTCCACAAATCTAGATAATGCCGTTCCACTACTTTACATTCAAACACTAAGAGGAACTTTATTACAATCCAGTCGACATTTGGCATTAGACATGGTGATGAAAGATTCACCAGCAGCTTTAATAGAGCATCCCGTTTAAGTTACAATGATTTAAAACTTATATAATTAATAAAATATTTATGTGTTAGGTTCACGTTTGACTGCATGTGCAAATTATAGTACCTGAATTAAAAATGGTGTCTAAAAGTTTTAACAAACTGTTGTGATAATGTTTTAGCGAAAGTAATAACACTTAAATAAATGAAGTGAAATACTAATGAGAGTAATCCCACATTAAAAATTAAACTATTCCTAGACTTTAGTAGTTCAGTAGTATCTTCAGTATTTACATACTGTAAATTCCATCACTCACCAGTAACATTTACCCAGAGTGCATCACTGTAGTGTGTGTAGTAGACTGGGTTTCCTCTCCCAGCTCTGCACCAGTACTTGCCTCCATCAGAGACACTCACTGAGCTGATGGTGTAGGAGTGTGTGTCAGTGCTGGTCTCATTCACAGGGTTCTGTGTGTGTTTGGACCCTAACCCTAACCCACCATTATTCTAAACAAACTTTAATATAATGAGTGAGTTCATGGTTGACAGATCAGGAAAATGTGTGACTGGAGGGCGAGGAGTGAATGAATCAGAGCAGGACGCTGGTCATTCTGTGTGCTTATCTTTGTGTTTATTTATGTCATGTTTTACACCTGTTATGTTTGATATATTTAGTTTATGTTTGTTTAGTTATGTATTTAGTCATCTGGTATTAAAGTTCAGTACGAAGCTCTCAGCTCTGCGTTGACATCCTTCCCACATCCTGCCAGTGTGACACAAACAAATCAAAAATACGCAAAAACTAAAACAATTATTTAAATTGTTAAACACTCTCCAGGGGTGTAAAGGCTTCACTAACTTGTCTTATTTCTTAGTCTTTTTGAATAACATTGTACAAATCTGATTCTGACAAATTTTTTTTATTTACATTGTACATTTTTTTGTTTTTTCCATTGGACAGTGTAAAGGGGGTTTTAGGAACTGGACTGCTCAATGTAGCATATTGTTGACATTTTAATTGTACTTTTACTTCACTTTACATAGTTGAATTTAGGGGAAGAATAAGATGACTATAAATTATAAATTGTTATCCTGTAAAGTTGATGATGACAGTTGTTCTACTATCAGTATGTTATTGTAACACTTTCTGCAGGTCTGTTCTCTTCCTGCTTCTGTTGTAGTGCCACTTTGTTACATACAGTCACATTAAAAGAGTTTCCATCTTGAGCTCTATAACACTTGACCCCCAGCACAGTGAACACCAGCACATATGGAGACACTACCATTATAGTAGTGAGCAGACTGAGCGCTGAAAATGGAGCTCCTGAGTGTGACACACCTGGAAACGCACAAACAGGCAAGAAACTCAAGAATGTTTTCTTCATCTTGTTGGTTTATGATGCTAAAAAATCTGCTGCCCCTTTTGAATACTGACTGACATAATCAAATCTACTTTGTGCCATAAAAATCAAGATCAGATCTTTCAGGCCTGTTGTTTTAGAAACAACATAGCAAAAAAGAAAAAACATTTTTGCAAAACACATGTTAACATTACATTTGCATAACTACGTAAAAAAAAAAAATTAAAACATTGTATTCACTGAGATTTCTCCATTAATACCATTATTAATTACCATTAATAAACTTTATGCTTCTGTCTGTATTTATCAATGATAATCTGCTTAACTTACCAGTAACATTTACCCAGAGTGCATCACTGTAGCACTGTATTTTCCACTGTCAGGCACTTCAACACTGAATGAATATTCTCTTTTCCCATCAGAGGAATAAACTGCATGATCTCTGTCACCATCTTTATACCAGCTGTAGCTCCACTCAGTGTCTGTGTGTCCTTGTATGTCACATGTGAGAGTTACTGTGTCTCCACTAAACATCTGTCCAGTGGGGACCAGGGTCAGTGAAGCTTTGGGTCTCTCTGTAGAATTACATAGAAATAAATCACTCAACAACATTCCAGTTGCCAATCTGTTAATTAGGTGACTTTAATATCACATAGAATAATGATTACATTTTAAAGTATACATTTAGGAGACACTCTGACATAAAGGAGTGAAAGAATAGACATACCAATCACTGTGAGAGACAATTCATTACTCATTACATTATTTAGAGACTCTAAAGCCATAATTCCAAAGACCAGAACATCTGTATCTTTGGCTGTGAAGAGTTTTTATTACTCTCAGTACATAATGTTTTTCATCAGAGTAGTGAAGTGGAGCATCTCCGCTGTACCAGAAGTACCTCCAGTCAGTTACACTTCCTCTTGTAATAGAACATGTGAATATTACGGTTTCTCCACTAAATTTCTGACCTGTTGGGCTGCACAGTCAGAGATGTTGTAAAGCCCCCTGTAATAATCAAACAGCAAATACAAATCTATCTCTGTACAGAATTCTGATTTGATCTGACCAAATCTTTTTACCTTGCATTAAAATCAGATCTGCATACATTACCCAATTTCTTAAATGGTGAGTGAGTGAGTGCCACACACACACACAGTCTACAGTCAGGAGAAACACAAAGTCTACAGTCAGGAGAAACACACACACACACACACATAATAGTAATAATAATAATAACAAAAGAATATCCTGAAATACAAACAGGACATTGATAAGTTCTAAAAGGTTGCTGCCTCTGCCCCCCTCAATTACAGGCCCCTGATGAAGCCCTTTAGTGTTAACGTTAATAAAGGTAACAGCGTTTAGACTAGTTTATCAGTTAACCAAGTGACAGACTAGAATCCAGAAACAAGATAGTAATGGTTCTTAGATCAGTTCTTTTTGAAAAAAATGTGTATGCAGGGTTTTTTTTAATGAGCAACAAAGAAAAAAATGAACAAGTGATTACTTAGATTAACTTTACTCACGTTTTAAAGTATCTTTGCAAATAATATATGTATTAGAGACTTTATGACTAAAACAGCAGAAGCTGTAATCGAAATTAAGATGTGTACTCTTCTTTTTCTTCACACGGCCTCTAATCTTCATTAATCTGAGCCTACAGAAAGAAGTAATATCAGCACAAGAAAGAAAAAAAACTCAAAGTCATTTGTCTGTTCTTTTACTTTTGGACACTAAATAGAGTGAAATAATATGACTTAACTCTGTAAAATGTTATTTATATTAACAGTTTTACATACAATTTCACATACATTTCTAAAACATTCAAACTTTAATAAATTACACAAACATTAAATATAAATTATTATACTGTAAAGTTTATGGCAGTTCTTCTACAGAGACTATCCATGTTATTGTAACAAACATTTCTGCTACTCCATTTACTTCCTGCTTCTGATCATCAAGTAACACAGAATTATGGCTGTAGATTTATCACATTAAATAATAACATATAGTATCACTATGTGACATACAGCCATACAGAAGGAGTTCTCACCTTGAGCTCTGTAACATTTGACACCCAGAATGATGGACACCAGCAGATACAGAGAATGAATGAAGATCCTGAGTGTAACACACCAGTAAACACATTCATATGATGGAATAAAATATTATAGGGACCAGCGAACATTTTACAGTTTGTTTTGAAATTTAAACATGCATAGTATTTTTTACAGAGGTAGTTCATATCTGCCTGTATGTGCAGATACAGGCAGATACGAACAGACAGTAGATATAGTATACTCAGTGTCTGTGTGTCCTTGTATGTCACATGACAGAGTTGCTGTCTCTCCACTAAACATATGTCCAGTGGGGACCAGAGTCAGTGAAGCTCTGGGTCTCTCTGCACAGGTTTAACATATAAATATAATAAAATAACTCTTTTCCTTCAGTTTGCTATCGGTAAGTTTTTAGTTATCTGATCAGTTATCAGTTAAATGATTAAATTAGTGTAAATATTTTAAAAGTGTATTAAAGGAGTGAAAAGATTAGACATGTACAGATGACTGTGAGAGTCAGAGTGTCTTCTAAAAAGATATAATATAAATATAGTAAGCCTTACATCTGTATTTTTAACTCGGTTGAACTTTGATGTCTCAAAAAAACTATATCTCATAATAGTTTTCATCAGAAACGCAAAGTTTAGTGTCACCTTTGTACCAGTGACACTCCCAGTTACTCCTTCCTGAAATGGTACGTGTGAGTGTGATGGTCTCTCCACTGAATATTTGTGGTCTGTTAGGCTACACAGTCAGAGATGTTTTATTCCATTCTGTTAAAATCAAACAGCAAACACACATCTATCAATATAAAAAACTCATTCCACACTAAACTCAGCTTTTATCCCCATATACAAATCAGACATACACACATAATCACACACATCACTTTTATAAATCACCTTGAGAATGTGCAGCCATGAATGAATGAAACCAGAACTGAAAAATGAAAAGAAAGTTCAAAAACAAAACAGAAATGGTTCAGTTCTTCAAAACTGTTAGAGCATCATATTTCAAACACGCTGAAAATAATATCATAGATTTGCAGTAACAAAGTTCTCTTATTTACTGTGTGTTTGTATGTGTGTATGTTGTTAAAATTCATGCACACACACACACACACACACACACACTCGCAGAGTTATTTTGTTACTGATGGGAGCAGCTCTTATATTTCTGTCTCTGTAGTTTGAGTTGAGTTTGTCAACACAAATTTGTTTGTGCACAAATCTAAACTGAGCATGTTCATGTCATGGTTACAAAGTGTGCATTTTGTTTTTTATTATTACTTTTCTGTTCAGACAGATATTCAGAGGTACCCTTGAGTGAGTACCGTCCCCATCACTGCTCCCTGGGTGCCGGAGAGGTTCTGTCCACTGCTGCACGTGTGTTTATGGGTAAAATTCACAGAATGTGTTTTGTTGTGATTCACTCTGTCCTGTGCTGTGTTTCATAATGACAAGTAGTCACTTTCACTTCCCATTTTAGCAGGCTTCATTGCTACAGTTAACATATTCAAATGAATACAAAAAGAATGTTCGTGCAAGACCATGAAGCTACACATGAGACAACATAGATAAAGCTGAAGCTAAAGAGACATTTACTCACAGAGTGTTACAGAAAGTGGACTGAGATCAATACTGTCCTACTAATGACTGACAAACTGACTGACAAACGGACTGACCAATCGTCTGTTTTAAAAAATTGCCCAGTCAGCACAGAGATTCCTGAGATTCCCCTCCTATAGACTCAGCTGAAGCCAAAACATTGAGTTAATTTATACATTTCTTTTTATTTCACTGTATTGGAGTTTATTCAATCCAGTGAATTTTTCTTGATTTTACTAAACAAAAAATTCTTAAAGGTAGAAAAGGTTTTAAATCCACAAAACAACCTAAATAAACACAACACACAATGTAGTTGGATAACTAATATGTGAAGTAAACAGAAGAATAGCTCAGTTGATGCACATGTTCATTAGTTCCACCGTTACAGAGGACACTGAAGAAAAGAGTATATCTGTGAGAGTGCAGAGGAAAAACCTCTACATCAAGGCTCTTCTAAAATTTCCAAATTCCAAAATACTTTGATTACCCCCAAAACTTTAGGGATAATGTTGTTTGGACTTAATATTCCAAAGTGAAAAAGTGGAAGACGTGAAGTTAGAACAACATAAAGTTAAAACAAATGTCACAATAACAGCAGCACGCCCACATTAAGGCTGTTGGTGCTGTGATGGTGTGGGGTTGCTTTGCTGCTGCAGGGTCTGGATGACTTGTCATAATAGAGGGAAAGATGAAATCAGCTATTTGATATAAAGTACTTAAAAAGAATGTCTGGTAATCAGTCTGTGATCTAAAGCTCATATGTAACTGGGTTATGTAGCAGAACAAAAATTAATAGCACTAGAACAAGTCCACCTCTAAATATCTGAAAAACCATACAATTAAACGTAGAGTGACGGAAAATCAGAAATTTTACTTTTTAATTTGTTGAACTGCTGACCAGTTACTACACTTCTACCCTCTTCAGCATTAAACACACACACACACACACACACACACACAAACTGCCCTTTGTAACACTCAAAGCGTAACTACTTTAGAACCACAAACCACACACTCAGCTCTGTTCTCAGGTCTCTGATATTCTCATGGCTCGCCCTGTGTGGAGATCTATTAATAATCTGTTCCTTGCTGAGATATATTTGTTTTTTTGAGATATTTATTTGAGTGATTAAGAATTATGAATGATGTGCTGATTATATGGATTGTTTCTGAAATTATCACTTAAAAATATCTGTTATTTTAGGCTTACTGTCATTTACGTGTAGATTACGTTGTGATATCTTAGGATGAGGTTTAAATTGAGATGAACACGAAAGATGTATGACACATGAAAAACAATGTTTATATGTTTTTTTTATTTAACAAATATTTTTACAATGAAAAGTATGAATAAAGAAGTCTGAGATCTAGAAAAAAATGTACTTTGCTCCAAATTATTTCTATACAGTTTAATATTTTTTTTCAAATACCTTTGCAAGTGAAAGTGACTTACATCTGTAAGCATGTGTGAACACAATAACAATGATAATATAAACAGTAAAGTGATTATTTAAGGCTCTGCTCTGCTAAGAATGTTTCTTGCATTGTGTTTTATATTCCAGGTAAATGATCATGAAAACATGCTTCAGTGTCTTATTTAAAATATTTTTTTTCATATTTCTGTTATTCCTTTACTGCACACTGACTTTGGTCTTCATCTTTCTGAGCTGTAACACGAACCAACAAGAACACTGATTAAGAATGTTACACTGAACTCTACTGGTTTAAACACTGCAGTTTAACTTAACAACCTGTCTTTATAAAACTTGTAGTGAGAGATTATTTCAGAGAACTTTGTAAAAATAAGGAGTGTTATTGACATGAGATGATCTGTAAATTAGTTATAACAGTATAATCTCCTGTTCTTTACAGTAAAACTCCTGTTCCTGTCTGTATTTAATAAAGAACATGCAGTGATTCAGTGTGAACACATTCTCTGATACTCAGAGTTTATAATGTGGAATAAACAGTCAGACTGAAAGAGTTCTCACCTCGAGCTCTGTAACATTTCACCCCCAACATGATGGACACCAGCAGATATGGAGACACTGCCATTAAACTACTGAGCAGACTGAACACTGAGAATGAAGATCCTGAGGTTGAGACACCTGGAAAAACACAAAAACACACACACACACACACACACACACACACACACACACACACACACACACATACACACAGACACACACACACACACACACACACACACTTAGAATAACACTGACATGGTAAATAGGGATTTTATGGATGAACTCACTTCATTGGATTAAACAAATTATATTTTTTACTGCTTTCCTATTTCTTTGAGCTCTTGACTCATGTTCTTTACTTTAACCCTAATGTGAAAGATTTTAAATACTGAAAATATGTCTACTTTTGAAGCTTGTTATTTTATAACTCTTTGTCCATTGCATTTATTAAATTGTTTTATTTCTTTTTGTACATATTATTCTCTGTTTACCACTTTATAGACAAACTGGAGAAGAACCTAAGATACAGAAATTACTATTTAATTTGAACTTGATTAAACATTTTTGAGACAACTTTTTACAGCCAACTTTGTCAGATTCTTTTCAGTTTTTTGTTTTTTAATGCATAGTACTTTATGTATTTGATGGAGGTAATCAAAAGTAATTTGATACATTTAATACATAATTGGGGTTTGGGGGGTTTTCAAGAAATGTTGTGTAAAAGCAAAAAAAAACAAAAAACAGCAGAGTGCATTTGTTGAATTACAAATGTGATGATCTACAGCACTCGTCTTCAGCTAATTCCTCTGACAGAATGCTCTACTTACATAACATTAATACAACTGAGGAACTGTCCTTGATTGTAGGTTGTAAACTCACCTGTAACATTTACCCAGAGTGCATCACTGTAGTGTGTGTAGTAGACTGGGTTTCCTCTCCCAGCTCTGCACCAGTACTGGCCTCCATCAGAGACACTCACTGAGCTGATGGTGTACGAGTGTGTTTCAGTGCTGGTCTCACTCTCAGGGTTCTGTGTGTGTTTGGACCAGTAGAACCTCCATCCAGCAGACTGGTCCAGCTTACAGTACAGAGTCACTGGGTCTCCTATCAGTGCAGCTCCTTTATGGCTTGATGTGAGTTCAGGTTGAGGTTTTTCTGCAGTTGGAGATGAAACACACAGTTCAGATCATGAAGTGTCAGAGTTCACATACTGCTCTCTTTCATTACTCATTACTCACCTTCAACAGAGAGATACACTTCTACAGTCAGTGTAGCCCTTGGTGAAGCTGCAAGATTTGTAGAACCAGTAGTTTGCAGAGTCAATGTGACCCTAAAATATGTACATTATAAAGATTGGCAGGAACACGAGATTAACACTCACCTGATACAGTCAGAGTAACAGCATCACTGATCTCTGATCTCTGAGTGTCTCTCCTCTCTCCTCTGCAGGTGTATTTTCCACTGTCAGACACTTCAGCACTGAATGAATATTCTCTCTTCCCATCAGAGGAATAAACTGGGTGATCTCTGTCACCATCTTTATACCAGCTGTAGCTCCACTCAGTGTCTGTGTGTCCTTGTATGTCACATGTGAGAGTTACTGTGTCTCCACTAAACATCTGTCCAGTGGGGACCAGGGTCAGTGAAGCTCTGGGTCTCTCTGTACAGGTTTTAAACAAAGATTGTGGTAAAATCACTCAAATAAAGCTGTTTCAGCAGTGTTATATCAGTAATCATAAGTTCATAAGTTAAATGATTAAATTAGTGGTAATATTTTAAAAGTGTATTAAAGGAGTAAAAAAAATCAGACATGTACCGATTACTGTGAGAGTCACTTCATCACTGAAGTCAGAGTTTCTTTCACTATGTTGTGCCGAACCCATACATTTGTATTTTAAACTATGTTGAACTTTAATTTCTTTCATTACGTAATAGTTTTCATATGAGAAGTGTTCTTGTGTGTCACCATTGTACCAGTGATATTTCCAGTCAGTTACACTCCTTCCTGGGATTGTACAGGTGAGTGTGACATTCTCTCCACTAAATATTTGTGGACCATTAGGCTGCACAGTCAGATGTGCTTTTATCCATGCTGTAAAAATCAGAAAACGTAAAGCTTAACTTAAAGGGTCAGAGAGGTTTTTGGTCTCTCTGTTCAGGTGAAACGTGAAGATTTTTGCAAAATCACAAAAACACTTTAAAGTTCATATTAAAGGAGTGAAAGATCACTGCTAGAGTTATTTCATTACTGTAGTCAGAGCTTCTTTGACTTTGATGTCTCTTATTTCATAGTTTTCTTCAGAGATATGATGTGAAAGTGCAGTGTTCTGTATTGTCAATTACTTAATTGAGTGTGACAGTCTCTCCGCTGTATATTTTTGGACTATTAGGCTGCACAATCAGATGTGCTTCAGATGATGAATAATCGAACAGCAAAGACACATTTATCACCGCACTTGTTTGATTCTTTGCTAAACTCTATAAATATAACTTTTAATCTCCCATACATCCCATACAAACCATACATGCACACATAAAACAAACACCTCACTGTATATAAATCACCTTGAGTGTGAGCAGCATGAATGAGTGAAACCAACACTAAAAAAAGAAAAGAAAAAGTAAACATGACATTTAGTTCCAGTTATTTCAATATATCTTCAAATATAAAAAAGAGAATGAGCCAATGTGTGAAAACCATCATGTGTGAAAACCATCATGTGTGAAAGCAAAAGAATTATAGACTTATAGTGCAAAATCATTAAATAAAAAACAAAAAGAAAACATTAGTCTTTATTCTTTTAAACCAAATGACATCTTATAAACCTGAAAAGGAAGTTCTGGTGGTCTGAAACTGAATGAC